>ML327088.1:0-54296 GCA_005239505.1 Nicotiana paniculata
CTATTCCCTGTGGGATTCGACCCCAACCTTGTTGGGTTATTATATTTGACTTCGACCGCTTTAAACTATTTTAAAGTGTAATTTGAGCGTATCAATGGGATAGCATGAGCCGTGGAGCCGTTGCCTTGACAAACAATGAGGTTAGGAGTGTAACCGTATTCTCAGTGACGGTGGTTCCTACTTTTGTAACAGGGCTTTCAATAGGCTATAGGAGAAGTATGGTGTAAAGCACAAGGTGGCAACGCCTTATCATCCCCAGTCGAGTTTCCAAGTCGAAGTCTCCAACCGGGAGATAAAGAGCATCCTAGCAAAAATAGTTAATGCAAACCGGACCGACTGGTCAAGGAAGCTGGATGATGCATTATGGGCCTATCGAACAGCATACAAAACTCCGATAGGTACTTCTCCATACAGGCTAGTGTTCGGAACAGCATGTCATCTACCCGTGGAGCTTGAGCACAAATCCATGTGGGCACTCAAGAAGTTGAACCTGGATTGGAATGAAGCTGCAAATTTGAGGCTAAATCAACTCAATGAAATGGAGGAATTCCGTTTCCATGCTTATAAGAGTGCAACTATGTACAAAGAGAGAATGAAGGTCGTCCATGACAAGAAGATCTTCAAATGAGAGTTACACACTAGTGACTTGGTGTTACTATTCAATTCCCGACTCAAAACTCTTCCCGGGCAAACTCAAAATCCAAATGGTCTGGCCCTTTCAAAGTGGTGAATGTCTCCCCTTTTGGTGCTGTGGAACTAGCAACTGAGGACGGACTTCGTACGTTCAAGGTAAATGGCCAACGCATCAAACACTACTTGGGCACCGATGGTGAGAGGCATGTGGTAGAGCAATTAACTCTGAAGGATGGTCCTTGTCCCACCGATGAATGACTCCAAGAGAACACCAACTTCTTCGTGCCGCGACGTTAAATCAAGCGCTTCATGGGAGGCAACCCATGTGTGGTAACATTTTTTTTCATCTTTATATTTTTGTTTTCAATAAATGTGGCTCGTGAAGGAATTTAACGAGTGTCAGTGCAGATAGTTCAAGCAATCGCAAAGACAGGGTCGAATTGCACATAAACGCCAAGAAGAGAAAAAGATGCCATTATGCGACGCATATGCGGCCGCATTTCTGGTTTGCGATTCGCATTCTGGTCGCAGACATCAACAGAATGTCTGTGAAATCGGATGGCCGAATATGCGATGCCAAGGTGCACTATGCAAACCGCATTCCATGTATGCTATCGCATAGTGCACCACATTTTCACTCTGAGAGTAGTTGTACTCAAACCACCGCATGCTGAAGATGTGGTCGTATTCTTCACTATGCGGTCCCTCTCTAACCGCATTTTCCTCCCAGCAATGGGTCGCAAGACGGTATCAGCCGCTGCTAAGAGGGCCTCCACAAGAAGGCAGGCACCCCCATCCAAGCGTGCACGCCAAGCACCTCCACAGAATCTCAGCTTCCTATCACTCTTGGCGCTGAGCCTGCAGCAGTTCCTCCACCACCACTGGCCGTTATTCCTCCTGCTAAGTAGTCAGATTCTCCCGCTCTTGTGGCAGTTGAGGATCCCTCCCCCACACAGCATGTCACCGACTCCCGCAGCGCTTAGCGCGCCCCAGGGAGCCCCTAACTCTGTCTTTCTATTTCTTATGCATTGGGGACAATGCATACTTTTTAGTTGGGGGTGGTGATGTATTGATGTTTTTGTGACAATTTGGATGGTATCGTACTTGTATTTTTGTTTTATGTTATGTATGTTTTCATTTTTGTTTTCTTTGGTGTTATGGTATCTCCAAGCTGTCAATGAACCGGTGTACATATTTCTTTTGTGGCACTAATGTATTTCAATACCGTTAACTCTTGTTTGCAGTTTATAAAAAAAAAGGAACAATCAAAGTTATTTAGGGTTTTCCTTAGTTGTTAGCAATGAATTCCCCTTGGTTTTTCTTCGCCGGGTTCTTTTCCAAGGGTGTAATAGTAGAACCATGGCACTAGGACGAAACGTATTGACAGGTTTAGTGTAAGTGTCTAGTCTCAAGCATGTGTGTCTGTAAATAATCCATACCCTTGCTATAAAAATAATGTGTTAAAAAGAAAATCAACTCTGTGAACTTGAGGCTCGCCTATTGACTCTATGTGTACTTAGAATTATACATGCAAACAATGAAGGTTTTGAGTTATCAAGCCTTGACTCTTGAGCTAAAACAATGTTGAACCGAACAGTCATGTGTCGTGTGTGTTAGATGTTTGTATCAATAATTCTTGTGTTTACTTCTGTCAGCTAGAACTTGCCCAGTTGGTTTTTCGGTGCTAATAATAAGTACATTGAGTTGGAGAAATGACCTTAGGAATTCTTTGTGATATTGAGAAACCTAGTGAACCTTTCAAGCTACCAAATGTTTGCATGAATATCACTAGTAGCCCATTTGAGCCTTTAGCCCTTTTGTTGGACCCATTACAAGCCTTTCCTGTTTCGAGCAAGTAATCCTATCTTTTGAACCCGTCCCTCCTTGAATATTGAGAATGAGGCAAAAATCCTAAGTTGAGGGTTTGGGGAAAGAATTGGAGATTGGCAAGGCTGTATATTGAGTGTAGAGCATACACCTCAAAAAATTCAAGTGAAAATTATTCAAGCTCCAAAATCATATTAAAAAAAAAGATATATATATATATATATATATATATATATATATATATATATATATGGAATCTTGGAAGAAATTTAATGAGGTATTTCTACGTTGGTAACTAAATGCCAATGAGGCTATGAAATTCAAAAGGAAGAAAAGGGCACTGAAAGAGAAAGACGTGAGTAGTGTTCAAGGATGGAGTAGTCATTTGTACCCAAATGATTATTCAACCCTTCCCTAAGCCTACATTACAATCTAGAAAGTTCTTATGGGATCTCCAACCGAATGTTCTTAAAGTAGCAATGAATTAAAATAAGGGCAAGCCTATGGTATGATGTGTGGTAACACTTGAAATTCTTTGTGAGTGTGAGTGCCTTGGTAAATATGTCCCTTGTGTTGTCTTTGTAAATATTGTGAGTAGGACCTTCTTTCTTTCTGGTAAGGGCACATGAACTGTGAGGTGTAACAGTAGTTGAGTTCTTAAAGTCGGGTGCAAGTGCAATCAACTGAGAGTAACATTTTGTCAAATTGTTCGAGGCTCAAAGTTCACAAGTTGAGTAGTTTCCAAATAAATAGTAGTAACTGCTCATGACGGGTAAATGGATGAAATGCATGCTTGTAGTACTGACACTTAACACTGTCCTTGGTCATAGTTGTTTCCGGTCTTGTAGTTAAAGTCTAGCTTAGGATAGAGTCATTTTAGTTGCTTGAGGACAAGCAAGAGCTTAAGTTGGGGGTGTTGATGTGCCGAGCATTTCGGCACATTCAATACCAAATTGCTTAAATTATAGTTTGTTTTTAGAGCATTTACCCTTTATACTTATAGAATTTTGATGTTTTGCAGTGCATGAGGTGTAAATACTCAAGACCATGAAAAAGAAAGCAAAGAAGATAAAAAGTGAGGAAAATAACACTATGCGATTGCATATCTGACAAGAGAGCATCGCAGAACTTAAATGTGAATCGCATAACGCACCCAGGGATCGCAGATCGCTACAGAAATATAGGACAATTTTAAGAGCTAAAATGCGGTCGATTATGCGACCGCATAACTCACATGCGATCCGCAGAAGTAACCGCATAATCCCTGGTACCTGAAGTCGCCTCAAGAATGCGATGCAAATCTGCGGTCGCATATCTACAATGCGAACCGCATACCAACAATGCGGTGACAGCCAGGAAACTAGGGTTTAGAGATGCGATGAGAACGTGAAGGATGCGAACCGCATTCCTGTTATGCTACAGGAATGTGATCGCATAACCTGCCTGCAACAGTATTTTTATCCGTCTTCTACCCGATCTCTAGCCCACTACAAAAGGATTTACTTGGGTTTTGTGGAGGAGGCTGGTCCAGTTTTTGAAGAACATTCCCCTATTAAATATTCTCTCCTTTTTAGAAGTATTAGAGCACTTCATTCTAGGTTTGTAAGCATCCATAACACTTAATACCTTTAGTTTTTTGTCATTTATTATGAGTAGCTAGCCTTAAATACGAAGGTTGTGGACCCTAAAAGGGTGTTATGTATTTGGGTATTTAACATTGAATATATGCATAATAGGTTGTTGATATTTATTTACTCTTAATTTTATATTTGTTGTTAGTGGTTGCAAACATTAACTTATGCCATAAATTCTTTCTTAGCTTGGAAAAGTGGGTTAGAATTGGTAAGAGTAAATATCAACGACTCAAGGCTTTAAACCTTGTTTAATGGAATCACTTAGGAATAAGATGGTTTTATTTGGAATAAAGTGATTTGGTTCTATTGCAACTCTTTTATATTTGGGAAAATTATAAAGAGGAAGTACTACTCTATTATTGGAAAATATTGGGTAGTCATTTAGAAATCAATTGCATATCAAGAACTTCCCATTAGAAATATATCATATTAATACCCATTTGCATTACACTTCATCAAAGGGGACACAACCTTGGTTTACTCAATCCTATTAATTACAATTTTAGTTTAATCTCATTACTACTACCTCTATTAGATTATTACAAAATCAACCCCATATGCATGTTACATTAATGGAATAGAATTACGATTTGAGTTAAAAATCACACTATCAAAGTAATATTTTCACACCTATTCCCTATGGGATTCGACCCCAACCTTGTTGGGTTATTATATTTGACTTAGACCTCTTTACACTATTTTAAAGTGTAATTTGAGCGTATCAATGGGATAGCATGAGCCGTGGAGCCATTTACCACCCTGTCCATCAACTTGAATTTGAGCGTATCAATAGAATCTCTCGAAGTTATTTTTACCACCTCTTCTTCTCCTATCAGGAATCTCCACATCCACTACAGACCCAAATTAAACAAACCTATTTTCAGAAGTGACTGGCGTAACCTCAATTTTAGATGTTACCTGTTCAAAATCAGGAGAACTAGATTCTTCCCCCTCAGTGGTGGACTTGAAAGAGTCATTGCAATTCTCAAATTCTTGGGCCTGGCTAGCTTGAAGCTTTGCGTTCAATTTCCTAGCTAGAGAGCCAGAGGCCACAGTCTTTATGGCGAGCATTTTCACACGCCTTCTCCTGGGTTCTGAATTGGGGCTTAATTGTACAACGGGAGTGATTGGAGGAGACGGAACAAGGTTGTTTTGAGGGGTGGTGGGATGTGATTGAGATGGAGTGGAAGAATTTGATTGAGATGGGGTGGAACCAGTATCTTCAAGTGTGATACTATAGTCAGGTGTGGTTGAGGAGGATGGAGTAGGAGGTGGAGTGTTAGCCATGGTGATGATTTTTTGTTAAAGAAAATCAGGATCAAGGTGTTTGAGTAGAAGGTTGAAAGGGTTTCGACGGTTATGATTTTAAGAAAAAGGTGAAGGTTTAGAGAAGTGATGATGGGTTTTTAAAGGCTTGGTTAATAAATATACAACAAATGTAATTTTGGTCAAGTTGGAGTCTAATCGCTTCAGGAGTGTCAGGTGATAAGTGACGGTTATCACTCCCCTATAATCTAGGCTATTTTAATTTGATTTGACTCTTTGGAACTAGTTTGAATTAGGGATAGGTACTATTTCTTGTAAAGGCTTATTATAGATAGAGTCCTGCTCATGAGTAACTATTGATATTTCAATATGTGTATAGTGATGAGCACATACCTTGTCTGTCAGATGAACCAACAACAATGAACCAGGTTCATCTTGTTAGAATCTCTTGATTAAGCCTCAATTTACAAAAATAGAAAAACATCATTAGTAACCAAGGAGTCATATTAACACATGGCAAGAGAGTATGCCTTTTAAGGCATGAGACTGAGCAACGATTATTCTAATTATTTACACCTTTCAAAATTCCTAGCAAATTTTTTTTTTCATTTTTGTTTTGAATTGGTTCCATTAGGTGATCTTAATCATCCCTAATTCTAACCTGTTTCTTTCAAAATGTTCTCTACTTAGTGCCTTAGTATAGATGTCAGTAATTTGTTTGTCAGTAGCACAGAATTCAATAGAGATCATTCCCTTCTCATAGTTGTCTCTTAGGAAATGGTGTCTAACATCTATGTGCTTTGTTCTTTTATGATGGACGGGGTTCTTTGTCATACTAATAGCACTAGTGTTATCACAGAAGATAGGAATGCATCCAAACTCTATGCCAAAGTCCATCAGTTGTTGCTTAATCCATAGTAACTGAGCAACACATGAGGCTGCAGCCACGTACTCAGCCTCAGCAGTAAATAGAGCTACTGAATTCATTTTCTTAGTGGCCCAAGACACAAGACATGAGCCCAAAAAGTGTGTCATACCTGAGGTGCTCTTTCTATCTACCAAAAAGCCTGCATAGTCAGCATCAACATATCCCACAAGATCAAAATTACTACCTTTTGGATACCAAAGACAGAGGTTTGTGGTGCCTTTAAGGTATCTCAAGATTCTCTTCACTGCAGTTAAGTGTGATTCCTTTGGATTAGACTGAAATCTTGCACAAAGCCCTACACTGAAGACAGTGTCAGGTCTACTGGAAGTAAGATAAAATAATGAACCAATCATTCCTCTATACAACTTTTGACCGACAGATGAACCAGGTTCATCTACATCTAGTTTTGTGGTTGTTGCAATATGAGTGTCAATATCCTTTGAGTCTTCCATTTTAAATCTTTTAAGCAATTCTTTCACATATTTTTGCTGATGGATCATAGTTCCATTTGAATTTTGTTTAATTTGAAAGCCTAAAAAGAAGTTAAGCTCACCCATCATGCTCATTTCAAATTCACTCCCCATTAGTTTAGAAAATCCTTTACTTAGCTTTTCAGAAGTTGCCCCAAAGATTATGTCATCTACATATATCTGCACTACCAAAAGATCTTTACCTTTTTCCTTCAAGAATAAGGTGCTATCAATTTTACCTCTCTTGTAGTCATGTTCCAGCAGGAATTTTGAAATCCTTTCATACCATGCCCTTGGAGCTTGCTTGAGTCCATACAGTGCTTTGTCAAGCTTGTACACATGATCAGGATTCTCCTTGTTTGCAAACCCCGAAGGCTGCTTTACAAACACTTCTTCCTTGAGATATCCATTCAGGAAGGCACCTTTGACATCCATCTGGTGAAGGGTGTATTCCATCTAAGCAACAAAGGCTATGAGGAGCCTAATTGATTCCAACCTTGCCACAGGAGCAAAGTTTTTATCATAGTCTATTCCTTCCTCCTGACGGTATCCTTGAACCACCAATCTTGCCTTGTTTCTTGTAACTTTTCCATCTTCATCAAGTTTGTTTCCGAATACCCACTTTGTGCCAATCATTAATCTATCAAAGGGTCTAGGTACCAGATGTCAAACTTGACTCCTTTCAAATTGGTTGAGTTCTTCTTGCATTGCATTTACCTAATCTGTATCCTGCAAAGCTTCAGCAATATTTTTAGGTTCAATCAAGGATAGAAAATCATCAAACGCACACAGATTATTCAAGGAGGATCTGGTTCTGATTCCAGATGTTGGATCAGTTATAATGTTCTCAATGGGGTGTGAGCTTTGATATCTGTGCGGTTTTAGAACCAACAGGGTATTACTTGAAGATCCTACAGTGTCTTGTTGCTGAGGAACAGGATCAGGGACAGGTTCCAATGAGATTTGGAAATTATTTTGTTGCTCAGTTCATCCTGGCATGTTGCCTGGTATGGATGAACCTGTTCCATCACCCGTTCCTTCCTGCAGTGTTGCTCCAGTTTGGTCTAAGTTTTTGACCAGCCCAATTTCTTCATCTACTTGTTCCTGTCTCTCAGAGAGAATGTTATTTTCATCAAAAACAACATGCACACTCTCTTCAACACAGATATTTCTTTTTTTATACACTTTATAAGCCTTAATATGTGAAGAATATCCCATGAATACCCCCTCATCACTTCTGGGGTCAAACTTACCTAGGGAGTCTTTGCCATTTTTGTGCACAAAGCACTTACAGCCAAAAGCCCTAAGATAGGATATATTGGGCTTTCTCACTTTAAGTAACTCATAGGGAGTCTTCTCTACAAGTGGTCTAGTCATGCACCTATTTATGATGCAGCATGCAGTGTTTATTGCTTCTGTCCAGAAGATATGAGGTAGTTTACTAGAAAGAAGCATAGTTCTAGCCATATGGTTCTAGCCATATCTTCAAGAGTTCTGTTCTTTCTGTCAACAACTCCATTTTGTTGTGGAGTTCTAGGGGCAGAAAAGTTATGATATATACCATGTTCATTACAAAATTCAGCAAACTTTGCATTTTCAAATTTAGTGCCATGATCAGACCTTATTGATGCAAGTTGATTTCCTAATTGTTTCTGTGTTTTTCTAACAAAAGAATTAAACATGTCAAATGCTTCATCTTTAGATGTTAGAAACAATGTCCAGGTAAATCTAGAATAGTCATCAACAAGCACCATTACATATCTCTTACCACCTCTGCTTAATGTTCTCCTAGGACCGCATAGATCCATATGAACTAGTTCCAACGTCCTGGTGGTACTTATTACGTTCTTGTTTTTGAAAGAGGACCTTACCTGCTTTCCCCTTGCACAAGCCTCACAAACTTTGTTTTCCTTGAACTTGATGTTAAGGAGACCTATCATTAGGTCCTTGGAGACTAGTTTGTTGAGTTGATTTAGACTTGCATGTCCAAGTCTTTTGTGCCAAAGGAAGGGATCACTGTCCAACACACTCAAACAAGTTAATTCGTTTTCTGATAGTGTGGACAGGTCTATGATATAGATATTATTCACTCTTTTTCCGTGCAAAACAATCTTGTCAGTGATAAGATTAATCACAAAACATTTTTTAGAAGTGAATGCAACCAGGTTACCTCTGTCACATAGTTGTGACACACTGATTAGGCTATATTTCAAGCCATCTATCAAGTAAACGTTTTCAATGGAACGTGTGTCATCCTTACCTACCTTACCAACCCCAATAATTTCACCTTTCTTCCCTTTTCCAAAGGAGACATTTCCTCCTTTGAGGTTTTCAAGTGAAAGGAACTGTTCCTTGTTTCATGTGTTTTGAGCAGCCACTATCCAAGTACCATATTTTACTGCTCCCTTTCACTTGAACCTACAAAATAAAATCATGGGTTAGTCTTAAGAACCCAAACTAGTTTGGGTCCTTTTCCATGAGAAAAAGGATGAATTAGGCTTCTTTTGGCCCAATTTGGCAGCCAATTTTTCTTTCGAACAAAACTTTTATTCCTTTGATTGGCATGCTCTTTTGCATTGCCTTCAATTTTGTAGTGACAGTCTTTCCACAGTGGGTGCAGATTTTGTTCTCAGGAAGTGTGAGTTACTTACTTTTGGGATCCCATTTAGGCAGTTGAATCCCAAAGCCAAGTCCTCTTCTGTTGCTACTGTGATTTTCTTGAAGCCATATCAAGTCATCAGAAGATTTATTCCATTTGCATGTTCGATCCAGTTCATGTTTGACCTATCCAAGTTCCTCTTTTAGCACTCTTATCTATTCATCTTTATTATACAACTCATCCTTTAGTTTGCCTACATTTTCTTCTAACATGAGTTGAGAGTTGTCAGCTGTCTTCTTGCTAGTTCCTAGTTTCAGTTTCAAATTTTCAGATTTTAACTCTAGGACCTTAGTTTCAAGTGGATGAACCTGGTTCTTCAAGGCAGTGTTTTCATTTACAGATTTACTTACTCTGAGCTCCAGGTTCTTACACTTTGATTTTAACATTACACACTCCTTAGACAACTATTTTTTTTCTTTATTTATTTCTTCAGAATCATCAATGAAGTCAAGTAATAATTCAGAGAGTTTTTATTTGGATAAGAACTTAATCTTGTTTTTGAGATGAGATATACTTACCTCTGATTCCTCATCTGATTCACCAATTTCCATGAGTGCTTGCCCATCTCCATCTTCATCATCTGATTCTTCATCTGAACTTTCTTTCCAAGCAGCAACCATAGCTTTTGTTGATGTTGTGTTTTTCTTGGGATGAACTTGTTCCTTCTTTCGGTTCCCTCGTTCAGATCTTTCCCTTTTCCATTCAACTTCCCACTGAGGACAGTTCTTGATGTGATGATCACTTTTTCCACATTTATAGCATCCCCCGTTGGTGAGTTTTTCTGGTATCTTTGCCTTGTTGTAGTTTCCACCTCTTGAGATGCCCTTTTTCCTAATGAGATAGTTTCTGAATTCCTTGGTGATCACAGCCATTTCATATTCCTCCAGATCGTTTCCCTCAGTGATTCTCAGTGCCAGACTTTTTTCCTTCTTGGGAGCATCCATCTTCATTGTCTGCCTTCTAAGTTCATCGGCAGTGAGATTTCCAATTGGCTCATCCAATCTGAGGGTTGCCATGTTCTTGGATTCCTGAATAGCAGTGATCCTACTCTCCCAAGAGATTGGCAGAACCTCTGGATCTTTTCACTTGTGCAGTTCCTTCATGAGCCACTTGCAAAGTGTCCCAAATTTCCTTGGCAGTGGTGCAACTTTGAATTCTACTGTACTCATCTGAACCAAGTCCACACAAGCCACTTCTTGGCCTTGGCATTATTTTCCCATTTTCTTAAGTCTTCAGCAATGCAATCAACTCTTGTCTTTGGCACATCTACTCCTTCAGCAGTCTTCTTCATGGTGGCCAAAGGACCGTCAGTGACTATGTCCCATAGTTCATAGTCTTCTCCAATTAAGTGATCATTCATCCTGTTCTTACACCAGGAGTAGTACTGGCCATTGAATACTGGTGGCCTAGAATTTGATTGCCCTTCCCAGTTCCCAGGTGGTGCACTCATCTTGATCTTTTCCTAAGGTGTTAGCCTCTTCAAGGATAACCCGCTCTGATACCAATTGTTATTTATCTATGTCAATACTACACAAGAGGGGGTGATTTGTGTGGTGACCAATTTTCGTGTGCAGTAGTTATAGAAGGACCAGGTTCTTCTATGTGTTCCAACTCCTACAATTTGTGGAATAATAATTGCAGAAAATAAAGGAACACAACAATTTACGTGGAAAACACCTGGCTCAAAAGGTGAAAAAATCATGACCTACTTCCCAGTAGGATTTTTCTAAACTCTTCACTAAATCAATAAGCCAAGAAGCATTTACAAAATAAACTCTTTTGTAAACCTAAGGACTAACTCTAATCCCCTTGTGGAAAACTAACCTCTAGCTATTTGCGACAACCTTCAAATTAACTCTAACTTGAACACTCAGTACCTATTACAAATGCTTATAGATAAAGCTGAAAGATACACTTTGTAATCACCTACTAAAAATAAACTAGACTAAAAGACAACAGATGGAATTGGTTCTTCTAGCTGGTTCAAGTAGCTTCAGAATCGCACAGGAAATTCTCACACGAACTGCTTACAAAATTGCTTTGGTAATTTTGTTCTCAATTCTTATTTTGCTTCTATGTTTGTGCGCGCCTGTTCAATAAGAACGCTTGACAATATATAGGATCAGTAGAAAAGGAGATATACTAGAATTCGGGTGCAACTCTTCCAATTCGAATGCAACTCTTCCTTGGTGAAAGAGTTCTAGTTGATCTCAACTCCCTGACATCCCGAAATATGATGGAACGTCCGATCCACGTGACCACGTCACTGCGTTCACTACGGGAGTAAAAGGCAATGATTTAACCAAGCAGGAGATCAAATCTGTGTTAGTAAAAAAGTTTGGGGAAACACTCACGAAAGGAGCACTAACATGGTACTCTCTTTTACCTGAAAATTCTATTGGCTCTTTTCCTGAGCTTGCAGATCCATTTATAAAAGCACACTCGGGTGCTCAAAAAGTTGAAAAGAGAATGGAGGATATATTTAAAGTAAAGCAAGGAGATACAGAATTGCTTCGAGAATTTGTAGACAGATTCCAACGTGAAAGAATGTTACTACCAAGAGTACCTGACAATTGGGCGGCCATGGCATTTGCAAGCAATTTAAACGAAAAAAGTTCATAAGCTACGAGGAGGTTTAAAGAGAGCATACGAGAGTTCCCTGGCACGACATGGAATGATGTCTATAATAGGCACAGTACCAAGTTGCGTATCGAAGAAGATATCATATCTCAATCAAGGGTTGATGAAAAAACAGGTTAGAGGCGGTCAAAATCTGAGAAGAGGCCCGGTAAAAACAGGTACGAGCCTTATATGAGACCTTTGGAGCGAGACACTCGTTCCAAATCCGAAAACGTGTGGGCTGATCACAGATTCACCAACAGAGATTCAGGTTCGTCATCATCGAGATTCAGAAAATATCGAGGTAAACGTAACAGAGATACCAATGCAAGTGCAAGGATTGGAGACTACATTTTTAACGTGAGTACTTCTGAGTTGATCGTTGTTTTAAGGAGCATAAGGATAAGGTACGGCGTCCTATAGAAATGAGATCAAATCCAAATAGAAGAAATCCAAATTTCTTCTGCGAGTTCCACAATGATCACGACCATAGAACATCAGACTGCAAATTATTACAAAGCGAGGTGGAACATTTGTTGAAGCAGGGTTATTTGACAGAATTGTTCAGCGAGAAAGGCAAACAAGCTTACAAGAAAAATAGACAAGAGCCCCCAAAACCTCCGTCTCCAAAGAGAATAGTAAATGTGATAAGCAGAGGATAAGAAGTTAACGGCGTAACCTATACAGCTGTAAGAAAAACGACAAAGTTCACAATAACTCACGGGAAGCGAACTCGCCAAACTTTGGAGGACGACAACATAACATTTGATGATGCAGATGCTGATGGATTGATGATTCCCTACAACGATGCGCTAGTAATATCTTTACTTATACATGATACTAATGTTAAACGAGTTTTGATTGATCCAGGTAGCTCTGAGAATATCATTCTATTTGCGAGTGGTGTACGAAATGCTGATGAGCGACCGTGTAGTTCCAAAAGCACGTTCCTTATATGGGTTTGATACCTCAATTGTTATTACAAAGGGTGAGATTGATCTAAGTACATACGCAAAAGGGGTCATCAAAGAAACGAAATTTCAAGTGATAGACACGGACATGGCCTATAATGTGATTCTTGGGACGTCATGGATTCATGATAAGGATGCCGTGTCACCTACATTACATCAGGTTATCAAATTCCCTTCAAAATGGGGAATTCAACAGATTCGAGAAGATCAACAAACTTCAAGGAATATCAACTCAGTGATGCAGCCAAGTCAGAAAGAAACGGGTGCAAGTCAAAAAGATGCGGGTGCAAGTGAGGAAGATGCGGTAAATCAAATTTCAACAGAAATTGCAACAAAACAGACCGACGTGGATTCCGGACCAGATGTAATTCAAGATCCATAGGAGAATGAAGACATTAGAACAACGATTGAGGAGCTCGAAGTTGTTCCACTATTCGAACAATGGCCAGATCAAAAAATTCATACTGGAGAAAGGCTAAGCCCAGAAAGGAGAGGTAAGTTAATTGAATATTTAAAAGCTAACACGGATTGTCTTGCATGATCCCATTCAGATATGACAGGTATACCTTCGGATATGATGACTCATAAATTAAATGAAGATCCATCATACGTACCTGTCAAGCAAAAGAAAAGGAAGCAAGGATCATTCAAAACCAAGTGATCGATGATGAGGGAGACTTATTGTTACAAATTCATGCCTTTTGGCTTGAAAAATGCTGGAGCCACATATCAGAGGTTGGTGACTAAGATGTTCGAAGAACACCTGGGGAAGACGATGGAAGTATACATTGATGGTATGTTGGTCAAATCAACACAAGAAGAATATCATTTTCAACATCTTTCAACTACCTTCAAGATCCTCGGCAGATATAATATAAAGTTGAACCCAGAAAAGTGTGTTTTTGCGTAGCTTCAGGTAGGTTTTTAGGCTTTATCGTATTTAATAGAGGAATTGAAGTAAATCCTGCACAGATTAAAGCTATTGAGGAAATACCTTATATACTCACGAGCAAAAAAGAGGTACAAATATTGACAAGTAGGATTGCAGCTCTGGGAAGATTCATTTCAAAATTTTCAGAAAAAAGCTTTAAATTATTTTCCGCGTTAAAGAAGCAAAATCAGTTTGAATGGACTGAGGAATGCCGACAAGCCCTCAAAGATTTGAACGCATATTTATCAAATCCTCCACTACTGGCTAAACTAAGGGATGGAGAAAGACTGTTTGTATATCTTACAGTTGCAGAAGTGGCGGTAAGTGCAGTTTTAGTAAGAGAGGGCAAAGGTAAACAATCTCCTATATATTATGGTAGTAAATCTTTATTAGATGCTGAAACTAGATATCCTCATCTAGAAAAACTTGCTTTAGCATTAGTTATGACATCTAGGAAACTGAGACCATATTTTCAATGACATCCTATCTCCGTAGTAACTGCATATCCTTTAAGGAATATTTTCCATTAACAAGAATTATCAGGAAGATTAGCCAAGTGGGCAATAGAACTAAGTGAATACAACATTATTTATCACCCTAGAACAACAATAAAGTCTCAAGTTTTAGCAGATTTTGTAGCAGATTTTAGCACAACATAATTCCTGAAGTAGAAAAGGAATTACAAATTTTTACTGGAGCTAATCCAGGTACGTGGATTTTATTTACTGATGGCTCTTCAAATGTCAAAGGAGCCGTTTTTTGGGTATCGTCCTAATCCCACCCTCGGGAGAGAGTATAAGACAATCAATTAAATATTACCCTATTACTAACAATAAAGCAGAGTATGAAGTTGTAATTGCAGGTTTAGAACTAGCACGAGAACTCTCCATAGAGCAAATCGTGATTAAAAGTGATTCTCAGCTAGTAGTCAATCAGATGCAGGAGACTTACACTACTAGAGAGGAACGAATTCAACAATACTTGGAAAAGGCACAAGAACTGGTCAGGAAATTCCAATCATGGAAGATCGTGCAAATTCCGAGGGAAGAAAACGCAGAAGCAGACGCGTTGGCTAACCTTGCTTCAGTTGCAAAAGCAACGAGTGAAGAAAATGCTACTGTAATACATTTATTGCATTCAGCACTTGACCAGGATAAGCATGAGGTAAGCTTTAATAATTTAACATGGAATTGGAGAAACGATATTGTTTATTTTTTTGCAGTACGGGATCGTACCTGAAGGCAAGAAAGAATCTCAATCGCTTCGACGAAAAACTTATTGTTATTTTTTAATTCGAGAGAATTTATATCAAAAAATATCCAGTGGTCCTTTATCAAGGTGCCTTGGACCCAATCAAAAAAATACATGATGAAAGAAGTACATAAGGGACATTGCGGAAATCACGCAGGTGGAAGATCTTTAGTTAAAACATTAATCAGGGCAGGATACTACTGGCCCAAAATGGAAGAGGATGCAGAAAATTTTGTAGCCAAGTGTGATAAATGTGAGAATGTAATTTTTCACCTACTAAATACTCCTACAGAATTAGATAAGTAAATTAATTTTATGAATTTTTGTTGAGTTTTTAGTGATTAATTGTTGAATTGTTTGCGTTTGCGCATTCATAATTTATCTGTTAAAATTATTAAAATTGCACCGACCTTATCAAAGAATTATGAACTTATTATTTATAATCAATTGAATTAAAAATGGGTTAATAGTAGATATTTGATGAAACATGGTTTTTAACAAATTACTCAAAATTAATCATTTTATCCAATAAATCATAGACTTAATTAGGAATATAAAATTAGTTTTTTATTCTTAATTAATCTGTAATTAGATAGAAATAAGGTTTAAAGTTAATTACTACATTTTAGAGTTAATTAGGTTTGAATTTATTAATTTAGGAATTGCAAGAGAGCCTAAAATCGGACCTGGGCCAGATTACCCAAGCCCAAGTTTTATTCTTCCACTACCCAAACGTATCCATCCCAAGCCCCCCTTTGACCCGTCCAACCCCACATCCTAAACGACCCCATTTAATTTAGTTGATTGAATCCCGGCCATTGATCGAAATAGATCAGACGGCCAGGAACTCACCCCCCCTAATAAATAACTGTCCAAACGACCCCCCTACCCTCATTTCCACCAGAAGCCTAACCCCCCCCCCAAACCCTAGCCGCCTCACCTCCCTCTTTTCTCTCTAACACCCAAATCCTAGCCGCCCTAACTCCCCTGCCATATACCACCACAGTCCATGGCGGACCACCTCCAAACCACCCCAACTTCTCACCAGGCAATCCCCTTCCTCCCCTCAATCCCTCTACCATCGATTTCATCAAAAAACCCGCTCAAATTCCTCGAATTTCAGATCTAAAAAATCTATAACCCTAAAACTCCACATCCGGCCGATTCGAGAACATTTAATGACTCATACATACATGAGTCAATAGCTCTTGATGAGAGATATTGATTCATGTGGGTTTGAGCTAGTTTCAAACCCCGCTGGAATCCGACCAAGGTCCGGCATCCTTTTTTCCGGCCAAAACCCTTTAAACGGGTATTCCCTTCTCCTTTTTATATTCATTGTTTGTTTATTGTTTCTGTTCTGATAGTATGAAAACTGTAAGCATGTTGATCTCTATTTTTGACATCATTAACTTGACTCGGGTCCAAACATTGTATTATAATCATATTTAGTTAGATGCATGATTTTACTTTAGGTTTTGTTTGTGCATACATGACCATTTCTGCCTCTATTTCCTTCTTGTTCGAATTTTACATGCCTTGGTTTAGTCTAGGTTTTGAATGGTAATTTATTGTTGGAATTAGTTGTTCTACTAATCATCAGTTAAAAGTTCCTTGGTTCTTAGTCATAGTTCGTTGATTATTCATCAATTAATTATGATTTTCCTTTTTACGGCGCTTGAATTATTTGACCCTTTCCCTTTAATCCATTTATGGTTTGTCAAACTGATGTTTGAATTGGGGATTCAAACCTGAATTGATTAGCTCACTTATTCTAATTTTAGCATATGTCTGTTCAATGTTGGCCATTTCTTGAGATCAATTGATCAAATAAAGAGTAATTAAGGGGGCTGATTTGGTTAAGTTAATGAAAGAATTAGTCACATTTAGATTGAATTAAACTTAAAATCAGCTAACCTAAGGACTGAATTGATTGACTTAAACCATAGTTGATACATAATCCTAGTTAAATAAGGAACCTAACTAGGGTTAATCAATTAGAGTTAACAATAACCCAAGCAAGTTTAACGCTGGTTACCTAATGGTAATTTCAGGGACTTCAAGGGGTATATTAGGTAGTGTAGGTTAAGAAATCAAATTTTTAAGGATAAAAAAGTATTTTCTAAAGTAAGAAGGTTCTAGATTAGGGGAAGCTATCCCAAAGATAAGAATGACAATTGCTCTATGTACTATTTCAGTGTTTTAGGTGAGGAATAGGCCAAGGCATATCCCATCCTTAAGACTCCTATAAATAGACCCTCTTTCTAGAGATAGGGGGATTCCTTTTTTCACTCTCTCTGAGCGGCTGAAAACATCTTAAAGAATACAGAGAAAATCAAAGTATTTTCCATTGATAAACAAAATTTTCAAAAAAAAGTATTAGTAGAAAAACAAAGAAAAATCTGATTTCCCTTGGAATCAAGTTCATAAATACATGGTCTACTTCTCAGTTTCTGTATCTTTTCCTTTAGACTCTGGTTTTGGGAGTTTTAAGTATTCTTACTCAAGATTTCTGGATCAATTCTTGTTGGGCTACTGATTTTTCTTTGGGTTGCTGTTTGTTGCTGCTGAACCCTCTTTCTTTTAGCTGATTATTGTTCATACTTGACCTTTAGTTGTTCAAGTCTATTTTCTGTCTTTTTCTCTTAAAAAGGTATGTATCAACTCATCTCTTCTTAATGAAATTCTTGGATTAGAATCCCCGTTTTCTACTCACTGTATAATACTAGATGTTCTTGATAAACGAAGTTACTTCTTCTATTTTTATGTAGATGTGACTGTGTAGATGTGTATTGGCATGATAATGATTCTGTGAGTGTGATAGGTACTGTTTTGCTGTTGGTATTTCTTTGCTGGAATATTCTGTTTATTTCAGGCTAAAGGTATATAAATGTAGTTGATAATTGTGGTTCTACTTTCCAAAAAAGGCCGCACTATGGTGTAGAACCTGACCTTCTCTATGGTTAGGTTCTCTTTATAAGTATGCAGAAAATATGCTTTCAATTGAGTCTCTTTGGTCAATAAAGAGATTCAACAAGAAAGTCTCTAGATAGGTTAGCATTAGCACTAGGGTGGATGAATTTGACCCATCAATGGTCAAATTCACCCCATAATAGTGCACAAAACAGTAGTGTAGATGGCTGAAATTTACCCCATAATAGTGCACAAAACAGTAGTGTAGATGGCTGAAATTCACCCTTTAAAGGGTATACAACATGTAGTCAAGAAGGGCTGTAGAGTAAAGAATCTGAACCCTTGTATGGTCTGATTCATTCTCTAAAAAGGCCAAGAATAGTCAAAGTGTTTAAATGAATACTGGTTGAAGTATTGGTATGGTTGTTATAAATGTCAAGAAAGTTTGTATCTCTGGGTTTGAATCAGACTCTCCCTTATAGTCAGATTTAATCTAAGAAAAAGTGCATAAAACATGTTGCCTTTCTTTTTGCTGAATCTATAATCGCTTGTTAAAATTTGGTTGTTCATCTATGTGTGATTATAACAGTAGAATTATCTCTTAGAGGCTTCTGTGATTAATTATATATCCCTTAAGTCATAATGGAGTCATTAGTTAGCAATAAAGGGTAGTGAATCTGACCCATTAAATGGTCAAATTCACCCCCATAAGATGCTTATATATGTTGGTTTGAACGACTTAGATCTTATGTCACTATGGGAGCAGCATGTAAAGAGTCGAATCTGATCTCTGTAATGATCAGATTCATTCTTTTACAGTGCATATGAGTTCTGTATGGTCCAGTTGGGACTAAAAGCTGAAGAATACAAATCCTAAAAGCATGAAAGTTGCTGTCACAGGATCAACAACTAATCTTGTTCTCTTTATTTTCTTGTTATTATTAGAATTTTTATATTTAATTAAGAACAATGTAATAGCGTAATTACAGCTTTTTTGTATATACTTTTAGTTGTAATAAGGACTGAACTGTACACTTAATTTCAGTTTTAGTCATGTTTTTCCTAAATTCGAATTTACATTCTATCTATTCTGAAAATGACATTAGGCAAAGAACGCATGTAAAATCTGTAAAAACACTTTGCTGGATCTCGAAAAAATGGTTGTCGAGTTTAAACATAAATAAAGTCAGTAGATTATCTTCAGTCTATTTTGTATCTTATAAATCTGCGAAAAATCAATGTATACATGTGTGAATTTTAAGACTTTAGAAACATGAGATCAAGTTATTTTAAATTGATAAGAATCATTGTCTCAAAATTAATAAAACTGTCTGTGGTTCGATCTTTTTGCTAGAAATCATAAAAGTTCTGAAAGTAGCATGATTTTGCCTTGCCAATCCATTTCAGAATTAATGAGTATTTTAGATTTATGTTTAGGCTGCCTAAAAAATGGAAAACTAGAAAATCTGTCGTGTTATGCTCATAAGTGTATGTATGAATGAACATATATTTTTTATTACCATAGTTTCTATTTATTCATCAAACTGGAAAGTAAAGATTATTAAGACTTAGTTGGATTTCCTGAACTAGTGACCTCCCCATAAATTAGCCATAATTAGGATTGGCCAAAGAATTAAATGACAACTTGGGCTAAATATGGCCATAACCCAAGATTTGTGCCCTTTAGAATTTAAGCTTAAACAATCTTCCACATATCCTTTAGGTTAAAAAATACATATTTAAGTTGAAATTTGAAAAAGAATCAACTATTATCTCAAGTTACCATAAACTACACTCGGGAGTGGCAACTCATGCCCCCCACCCTCAACTCCAAATGACTAATAAAACTCATATAGCAACTACGGGTGCATTTCGTGTGATGTGTTAACCATGTGCTCAAAAACAACAAGTGTATGCAATCGTAACTTGTCCAAGATAAATCCATAAACGTCCTAATTATTTTTTAAAACTAAAAATGCTCTTTCAAATAGAAAACATAAAGAATAATCAAACATCGCCTCAAATAGGCGTCATGACCATAGTTTTGACTACGTAATCTACACTCGGGTGCGACAACTCATGTCTCCGTCTTCAATTTTAAATTATAATAAAAATCACATGTTGTAATTGCGGGTGCATTTCATGTGGCGCAGTTATAATGTGTCCAAAAACAAACAAGTGTACGCCATCGTGACTTGTTTCAAGATAAATCCATAAATATTAAAAGCGGCTAAAAGTGAAAAAGGCTAAAAAAACACAATAGGTTTAAAATATGTAAATAATTAGACAATTAGGCCAAATATAATAGTTAAGCGGCCGTGCTAGAACCACGGAACTCGGGAATGCCTAACACCTTCTCCCAAGTTAACAGAATTCCTTACTCGGATTTCTGGTCGCAGACAAATTAAAACAGAGTCAAATTTTCCTCGGTTTGGGATTTTCAAAACAAAACGGTGTCCCAGAACATCGTCAAAAAAATGGGTGGCGACTCTGAAATAATAAATAAATCTCAAAATAGAATAATGTCACTTTAATTGGAAAAACTGCCTTACTACCCTTCATTAATCCGGGGGTAGTAGAAAAAGGAGGTGTGACAATAAATATCAACGATACACCAATAATATACATCGACCTGCAGAATTACTAAATATGGTTATTCCCCATGGCCATTTATGAAGTGGGGAATGGATATAGTAGTCCCTTTGCCACAAGCTAAAGGAAAGGTACGGTTTTTATTAGTGTTAACATATTACTTTTCCAAATGGGAAGAAGCAGGAGCTTTCAAACAAGTACGAGAAAAGGAGGTAAAGGATTTCAGTTGGCGAAAAATTATATGCCGTTTTGGAGTTCCAAAATAAATCGTGTGTGATAATGGCCCACAGTTTATAGGCTCAAAAATCACAGAGTTCTTTCAAAGATGGAAAATCAAACGAATAACTTCTTCACCTTATCATCCCGTGGCAAACGGACAAGCTAAGTAGACAAATAAAATTATCATCAATAATTTGAAGAAGAGATTAGAGAAATCAAAAAGGAGTTGGCCTGAGGAGTTACCAGGAGTATTATGGGCTTATAGAAAAACAACAAAATAAGCTACGGGAGAAACACCATTTTCACTTGTGTACAGTGCAGAGGCTTTAATCCCAGTCGAAATAGGAGAGCCAATTACGAAATTCACACTAGCGACAGAAGAGTCAAATGATAAAGAATTAATAACAAAGTTGGATTTACTCGAACAAAGGAGATAAACAGCTTTAATACGGATGGCAGCACAAAAGAAAATCATAGAACGCTACTACAACAGGAAGGCTCACCTTAGATACTTCAAAATTGGGGACTTCATTCTCAAAAAGGTTTTCCAATCAACGAAAATAGCTGGAGCAAGAAAGCTGACTCCAAATTGGGAAGGACCTTATAAAGTTCGAGGTATTGCTGGAAAAGGAGCCTACGAGTTAGAAACCATGGACGACAAAGTTTTACCTTCGAGCTGGAATGTTGTTCACTTGAAGAAGTATTATTTCTGAGCACAAAAAATACCCTCGGTCAGGTATCATTAAATTACGATTTTAGTTTTGTACAATTAGGATTATACTAACAATTTTAGATGATAGGCAAAAAGCTAGCCCACACAAAATGATGATATTAGACCTGAAAGACACACGGATGCAACATGATTCCCGGTTTAGGGTTACAACCTTTCCGATGGAAATAAAAAGGGTTAAGCAATCATCATCTAAAATATATATACCTCCGAGTCCCGTATGTTTTTTCTTCTCAGGAAATGGACCACATGGAAGGAATAAACAGGTGCTCGAGATTTCATAATTCAAAGCTCTAACACTTGGGGGACTATATATATGGAACGCAAAAAGAAGACTGAAAAAGTCAGAATTCGAGTCAAGCTTGAGGCAATCTACCCAACAAATCGAAAGTTAAGAGCAAATCACGAGCCAAAAACACAAGCCTATTCAGAAACCTATGATGAAGTATACACTCGCAGATGTAAATTACAAAATCTTACGAGTATATAGGTTAAAGGCAATATTTAGTCATGAGTTGCAAAATATACCCTTGAATTTTGTAAAATCTGTTATAAAAAAAACACTTAAGAAAGAGTTGTAGATGTTACTTAAATACATGTAAAGTATTATACAATTGGAAAGTTCAAATAATGCAAAACTTCCTCAAATTATTCAAAGAAACATGTGTGTTCCTATTTCTTTTTTTCATATGTTTACACCAATATGAAGTTGAGACGTCTTCTTCATTAAGTGTCATTTATAAAATGGCCCTCTTTTATAAATTCGTGCCTCTTTCAAAAAACCACAAAGTATTGAAGCATTTTATAAAGCATAATAAGAGAGTAGAACAGAAACTCAGAATAAGATATTATAAGAGAGTTAAACAAAAACTCAAAAAATAATATTGTATAAATTCGGTTTAAACTAAGTATAAAAACTTAGTTACAACCTAACCATTTGATTCCAAACCCCAAATCAAACCAGGGGTAAAATTCTTTCAAACATTACTAAACCCCTAAATAGAACCAGGGGTAAAACTTCCAAACATTCCACCAGTAAAAAAATGAAACAACACTTCAAACTTTTTTAACTTTCACTGTGGGGCAGAATCTGAACCAGTAAGATGAAGAACGACATCATCAGTAGCAGGAGGAACATCTTGAGCAGAGGAAGGTTGAACAACAACTTCACCAAGAGCAACTTCATCACCCTCGGGAATACCAGCTTCAGGTGAAGAGAAGCTTTGCTCTGCTGGGTCTTCTCAATAGTTTCTTTAGTCATTTCAATTTCAGCAGCTTAGTCAAAGTCTTCCCGACTTGCCTCCATTAAAGTTTCGAGGTGTGTTTTCAAGAAATCCCGACTAACATCAACAGTAGCCTTGTCTTCAAGGGGTTTATAATCCCTTTCCCACTGCTCAATATCAGTTCTTAGCTCCTCCTTCTCATTCAAGGCAACAACATAAAAAGCCTGCAAGGGGCAATTCCTTCAAATCTCTAATTTCTTCAGTAGCTTTGGAAAGCTGTTTAGCAAATGAAGATTCGATGAGGTTTTTATCCTTGCCCGCTTTATTAGAGAAGGATTTCTCAACTGCCAACTCAGCTTCCATTACCTTCACCTGCTGCTCCAAGGTACACTTTTCTTCCTCTAAGACTTCTTTCTCAAGTTGAAAACCTTCGAACTGTTCTTTTCAGTTATCCGCCACAGTGTGATAATCATTCATTAACTGCTCTGTGTGGACAATCCTCTTCATCATCTCCGTGCCAATGAGGTTGATCTACACAATGAAAATAAAAAAAATATGATATCGATAAAAAGGAAATCACGTGCAAAATAAAAAGCTAAGTCTTATACCTTTAAAGATGAATGTACGATATCATTAATCCACGTTAAGGATTTGTGACTTTCCAATTTTGACTTCTCAACCGGACCAATTAGAGGTTTCAGCCATACATCAACTTGGCCAGATTTCTTTAGAAGATTACCATCCTCAGGAACCTCGATGGTAAATTTTCTCATTATCTTACTGTTACTAGAGGAACCAACTTCAACATGAGAAGTTGAAATAGTAGGACAGTCGAGGGAGTCAAAATAGCCACGGGCGGATTAGTAGCAGCAACAACAGGTACGGGGAACTAAGGATCAACTGGACCAGACATGGGGAAAGAGGCAAGAGGTGTTTCCTAAAAAATAAAGCCTAAGTCTTCATCATCAAACCCACGAGAAAAGAGCTATTCAGTAGAGTCACGGAGTGCGGCAGACATCTCTTCATCAGAACTTACTAAGGTAGCACCTTCAGGCTCGAGCATGGGAACAGAACTGTGAGGAGGAGTAGCTTCGTCATCTGAAATAATACATCTCCTAGATCGTGGCTTGTGAACCAATGAGTTTCCATATCGTTACTCTTCACCCTCGGAGTTGGGTGCTCTATCAGCTTTTCTTTTTGATGAGGAACTCAAGATTATCTCTTGAGCCATCGATAGAGAGAGTCTCGAAGCAATGATCGATGCAACACTCACACCCCGAATGGGAAACCCTAGTAAATAAAGGAGTTAATAAGTTCCAAAATAAATATGGAAGCAAGGTAGAAAGTGAAATAGAAAGTTAACATGAGTCTTCACTTTCCATCCAAACCTGTTAGAAAAGTATTTTCAGGACCTTCCTTCCATAGGAACAACGGTTAACAATTTTTCTACTCAACCACGGAAATCTGGATACTCCTCAACAGCTTCTATGGTTGCTGAGAAAGAAAAGTTAAACATTTATGAGATTATAAGTTTTTCACAGAAAATAAAAGAACAAGAAGAAGAAGATCAGAAAAGAAACTTACGTGCAAAGTTCCACTTTTCTGGAAAAGGCATGTTCTCTTCACCCACTAACCCACCTGTGGGAGTGGCAATGAAACGAGCATACCAGCCACGGTCCTTGCCATCTTCAGGGCTAACCAAGACCTACTTACTCCTAGACACGAGAGTAAAAATCCCATGATGAAATAATTTGAGAGAGTAAATATGAATCAAATGATAAAAGGTGAAGGGTAAAGATGCCAAGTTTGAAAAGTATCTAAGGCATGCCACAACCCTCCATACAATGGGACCAATTTATCCTAAACAAACGTTGAAGAAACGATAAAATTCTATGATAACTGGGTCAATAGGTGTTCTAAAACCCAACGTAAAGGAATATGTATACACAAAATAATAACCATCTTTGAAAGAAGTGATCCTTTGGTTGGCATTAGGGACTAAAATTGGGAAATCAAATTTCCAATAACAGTCTCTCCGCACAAGAGAAATCAAACCCTCAGTAATCTGAGAAGGGAAAACATCGGCACGATCATGAGAAGTCATAGAATTAACTTGATTTCTAATAGATTCTCTATCAATAAAGAAGGAAAATTCAGCGGGAATAATCTCATCAATAGTGGGTTCATGAAGTGGTTCACTAGAATCCCTACTTCTAGCAGAACATCTATGTAAAGAAGAAGCCCTAGTTCTAGAAGACGACGGGATATTAGTAATGAGTTGAGTCGAAGAACCACGGATAGAAACAGATCTTAAACTATGTAATGTACCACCTCTTCTACTTCTAGTAGGAGCAGAAGAAGGGGGAAGTTCATCTACTATAACCACTTTACGAGGATCAATACTTGAAGAAGACATGGTTGTTGATAAACAAGAACTATTATGAATGAAGAACACTGTAGAAAGTTTTTCAGAAGCAAAGGCAAATGAGGTATTTATATGAAGAATCAACTGTCATGTAAAGGAGGTCATGATGGAAACATCATAATGAAAGAGTTACTTCGTGACTGATGCAGCCGCAAAAAAGTCCCAAAACTCGCTGAAGAGTTGCAGATCCAATCAATGAATGACATGTGTCACATGCATAAATTAGAAGTGACATACGACGCGTTGGTTCTGAAGAAGACATAATGAAACGTGGAAAACGGCAGCAAAATATTCCCCTCATAAATGTGATCCACTTCCCATATATTTAATTGTTGAATAAATGGTAAGTGGAGGGACTATCTGTATTGGTAAAAATAAATATTACACGTGGAATTAAGTATGTGATTGATGTGGGAAGACACGTGGACCATCAAGAAAGCGACAACTGGAATGATGCATTAAAAGAGGCACGAGTCCTAACAGATACGAGTGAATTACCCACAAGATGAAAGAATATGGTTGCTCAGACCTAAATGGTTAACAAAGAGGCAACAATGGAATGAATCAAGACAGTAAAAAGGGAAGGTTCATGAATCGTCAATTAATGAGCGTGAATGGCCACAAACATTACAGAATCTTCATGAATAGTTATGATTACCAATTATAAATTCTCATTAATATCATTAATGCTCACAATGATTCGGTCTTAAAAGAGATAAGACGTTGTACTTATAGACTCCTATATAAAGGAAGGAAAGTTCACTTGTAAAGACACGTTCTGATTATTATTGGAATACAATTACTTTCTTTCTTTCATACAATTACTTTACCATTTCTTATTCTAATTTCCTTTCTTACAATTGAGAGAAATACGAAATTTCTTGGTTATCAACAACCCGAGTAATTTTAAAAATAGGCTTTGGCTAAGAATCTAATTTTTTAGTTAAACACTTTGAGCTTCCTCATTTGAACACCTTAACTCAACCATTTGCATATTAGTAGACAACTCCGATAGAACGTGCTTCTCAATCGCACTAACATAATTGACATACTTAATCAACCTTTTATTATTTGACATGTGTAATTTATGGATCCTACTTTTTATTCTTTACCAATTTATCAAATGCTCCTCAAAATATCCCATCCTCAATGGTTTCTACCATCTCCACCGTAAGCAAATACCACCTCCGGCATGCCAGAAAAAATACAACCGCTTACAGTGCCACCATCTTTTCCGTTGGAAACCTATAATCCCTTTTCTAAGCATCAAAGCTAAAATCCAGAAACAAAAGAAGAAAGAAAATTCTGAAACCCAAATGTCAAGATAAAAGAAAAATCGCTTCTGCATCAAGTTTTCTCAATCTTCAAAGTATTTTCTAGTCCTTTGTAAAATAAAAAATAATGGGTCGATCAGACCGGGTCAATTCACCTCAAAATATTTTGCCAAAAATTTATTATAACGCTCATATCTGACTGTTGGCACATTTATTCTTTGTCGAAATTAGAAAGTGATTTAGGAGTAGCTTAATTAGCTTAGGTTTGTTTGCTTTATTTATTTGCATTGTATTTGACTCTTGTGGTGATTAACAATATTTGTTCTTTCACCAAAAAAATTAGAAGAAAAATGCACAAGAGAAAAAAATATTGAAGAATAATCTCAATGCTTGACTTATTGAGGAGAGGAGAGGGGGGAATAAAAAGGGGAGGAACATGAAAGTTGGAAGGGAATTAATTTAGGGGAAGGAGATGAAAGAGAAATTTGGGGAGAAAGGTGGACGAAAATTCTGTAAAAGAAGAACAGAGAGTGGGAATGGAAAGAACAGTGAAGGGAGAAGGAGACGAGTGAAACTCATCTTTTTCTTTCTTTTTTACTTTTTGTCTTATCATTACATTTCAAATTGCTTTTAATATTTTAGTTTATTTCTACTCAAACAAACAATATTAACGCGCCTAATTTGCGTAAATTGTACACAATATTGCCATAAAAGCACAGTCAATGGTCAATGATGTCTATTGATGTGAAGTAGATGAGTTGAGGTGTTCAAATGAGAAAGTTCTAAGTTTGTTTATCAGGCTGGCAAATGAGTTCAATTTTAGGTGGTCCGGAGGTCATTTTGCCAAGAATTGTTGCACTATTTGTGCTATATCACCTATATATGGTACATCCTTGGTTCAATTTTATTTGTCATTAAACTAAAAATATTTTTTTTTCACTTTTACTTGTCAATTTTAGAAAATTAACAAACGATCATTTTTTTCATATTTTACGATTATCATTAACTACACATTTCACAAATCATTTCTTAGGATTTTTTGATATGTTATCATTATTATGGGCAAAACTATAAAGTATATGTTTTATTTATTTTTTCTTAAAGAGGGTGTAAAGTCAAAAGTGGTCAACTAAAATGAATGTTGGGAAAAGTATATTTGCTTTATTTTTCAAGTTACTAAGGCTCCGTTTTTTTTTTTGGCAAAACATGTTTGTTCATAAATTTTATCCATCTTTTGGCAGATTTTGAAAATAAAATTTTCAAATCCCAAAACAAGCTCTAGACCTGTTTTTGGCCTAAAATATTACTGTTGGATTTTTAAACAATTTTAAAGATTACCCCAAACTTTTGTATTTTATTAAAAAATCCACCATCTATTATGACTCAACTAATCCACCAGCTAATTACTATGTATCATTTTCTTTTGGACTGATGGATCTTGTAATATTATTACAACTTGATGAATTGTAGTGGCTAGTAATTGTGTTATTAGCAGTTGATATTAAAATATCAGGTTATGGTTTTAAGATAGTGCATTATGTAGCTCATTTCAAAAACGATAATTTTGTGCAGAACTTATCTATGTTCAAGATTATGATTTGTGATAATGATAATGAACGGTAGCGATGAAGGTTCTGCATATACTGGATTAGCAAGTTTGTTTGTTTGATATTGTTGGGTATTTTTGATAGTTTATAGAACTTATGGGTATAAGTCACATTTAATATTTTTCAAAAAAAAAGTGAAATATATTATGAAAAATTATGTCCAAGTAAATTTTCATCTTCAAACCAAACTTCCCAAAAATCAGGTTTTTTAAAAAAAATTTAGAAATTTGTGGCCAAAACTAGCTAAATTTTCAAATAACCTTCCAGCTTTAATTTCAAATATTACTTTTTCTTTTTCTCAACCAGCTTGCATATAATTACTTTTTAGGTGATTATCCTATTGTGTAACAATTATTTCAATGTGAATGAGTCAAATTCTAAAGAAATAAGTGTTATAAATTGAATTGTAAGGTGAATGTCTATATTTTAGAGTGATTTTAGGATTTGTTACTTGGTGGCTAAGTCACTTTTTCTCTATAAATGAGGGGTTCTATTCCATTGTAAATCATCCCAAATTAATAAGAATTCTCTCTTTCTACTTTCTCTCCAATACTCTTCTTCTTCTTTTATTGTTTTATAACACGTTATCAGCACGAGACTCTAATCAATTGAGTAGAGGCACCTCCTGTAGTCATCAGGCTTTGAGATAAGGTGATCCATGAACTTCCTTCAAAAATAAATTATGGATTTAAGGTAAGTATTTTACCTTATTTTTCTCTTTTAAATTCTTAAAATTCTATAATTTTATTTTAAATACAAGCGAAGACAATAAATTTTGATTATAACTCTAGTAGAGTTTGTGAGAAATTATAACCATCCAAAGTGATAAAATTTCTATGTCTTGCCATGATCAAATTGATGTATGATTATTAGCATAAGAAATGGAAGCTCATCCCATTGAATTTGCTTCATTCTCGTTCTCTTAATAGAATGTGGTAGCAATATGCAATAAGTCTGAAACAAGACAAAAATTATTATATCAATGGACGTGGACGTGGCAATAACATCATTATGATAATGAGAATAATAAGGATTCTCAAGATAATCATTCACTTTGTAAAAGTAATGTTTGTCATCGATATGACATGAGATTTTTTAAAGCGCATATGGCGACATGCGATTTATGAATCTGATTATGGCTCATTCATGATGTGAATATGGCGACATGCGATTTATGAATACCATATGTCATGATGTAATCCTAAAATTTACAGATAGAGACAGCTTTATCAAGCATGGTCTATTGACCAATCTTGATTAAGCATGATATGTAAAATAAATGAGAATTCACATAAGTAGTGTTGAAGAAGATTCTTCATGAATTCTTATGTGATGCTTGTTCTCGCGATTATTATACCAACTCATATTGAGATTGAATCCCTTTAATTCTGAAATTTATCAAAGGTGAATATGGGTTCATTCACCTGCCATGTAAACCTTATAAAGATGCATCTATGAGATGGTTACATGTGCGTTTATTATCAACCCACAACTTGAATGCTAGGTTTCTTGCTCAATAATTTAATTTAGAGCATAATTTCTAGATTTTCTATTCAAGAAAGTTTATTTTGATAAGTTGGTTTACATCACAGTTGATTTAGCAAAACGATTTATTGACTGCCTTCATTTAATAGCTAAACCATTATTTATGAGAATAAATTATCTATATCAGTTTGTTATACGTTATACACGAATGATTCCATCTTATTATTATTGATGTGAGGTGTATATTTTGATTAACACTATAACGCACAAAGATGAGTTCCCGGAGTTGAGGAAGCAAGTTAGGTTTTCTAACATGAGGGAGAGAGATGATAAAAACTTGAAAAAAAGTTACGTGGAATGAATTATCATTTCTACATTTAGATCCTCAAATAAGATAATATGAATATGAAGTTCATAAAAAGATAATTCATGTGCTATATATTGTAAAGTATGTCAGACGCATTTGCTGATCTATGGTACGATTAAAGCGTATAGACAAATCGGTTTCAAATAAAATTCATGATAAAGAAGATGAGTAAATGATCATAATAAGGAGACAAGTGACCTAGACGTTTTCAAAAGCTTTCTGTCGAACCGGCTCCTATTTCAATCTGTGTTGGACCGATCGATATACCAATAATCAAGTCTTCAGTTAACTGGTGGAATACATTGCATCAACGCGAGGTCATAAGTTCTCTCTTGCGTTATCTATAGATAAGAACGGATCGGATCGACTCGACTGATATGATAGATGGAATGGGAGTTTGTGTTCTATTTAGTTAGGACCTTGTCTCCCTTTCGTTATCTTCCGCTCTCGTTGACCACGACCTATAGGAACCAGGCTAACTACCGCTTTTAATCATGTTTGCATAGGCTCGTGCATAGATTTACGTTCAGTAATACCAGGGGCTTTCACTTCGACACGTCTTCGCTCGTGATCGCTTAGAGCCCCTGCAAGTGAGCAAAGAGTTAGGCTTTCATTTCTTTGTTGAGATTGAAATCAAGTTAAAAGGTTAGGTATAATGCACGCAAGCCAAGTCAAGAAAAGGACTTCCTTACTTTCCATTCATAGTAGTCTTAATGACTAGTAGTTTGAAGCCTTAAGAAAGTATTTTTTTTCGGCTTGCTTCCCCTTGTAATTGCCATTGTATCACGTGTGTGGCCCAGCCCATAAAGGCCATGCGGACTTGATGTCATCCTCACCTTCCTCCAGTATATCACTGTCAGTCCTTCGTGAGTGCGGCACTGTCCGAAGTGGAAGGGGTAAACTCAGACTCGGATAGGATAGGATTGTGCGTGCCGGGCCCTTCGGGTATCATACGACGAAGCTGAGAGCGGGATCCAGAATTTGAGGAAGCGACTGGAAGGGAAGAAACTGGGCTAGACTGTTGATCTTCTGGGGTAGCCTGACCCTGGGAAAGAGACTGTAATCGCCGCCGAGAATAAACATGTTGTGCCGGGTGACAGGAATCCTCTGAGGTCATCTGAACAGGCTGACAATCGGTAGAAAATGCTGAGCAAAGCTGCTGGCCTGAAGAGTGAGGCTAATCCGTAACATCAACTGCAGAAGAATGAGGTTCGAGTTGATGAACAGGAGAAGGCCGCAATACATCTCCATCATCATTCTCCCCCGGGGCTGATNGGGTTCGAGTTGATGAACAGGAGAAGACCGCAATACATCTCCATCATCATTATCCCCCGGGTCTGATTAATTAGGTTAAGGAAAATATGAGGCGACCCTATTAAAGAGAACATTAAGGATACATCGACTCTCATGGATTTCACGTCATAGCATATATATCTCTCATTTCTCCCCCTTTTTTAGCCAACACCAGCAACCCTATTTTTCACTGGGTCAAAGCCTAAAATCTGATGAATAGAAGGGAAGGAGATCAGAAAGATAGGCGAACGACTTGACTATAGTATAGGTCGAATGTTTCCGTGAGCAGTAAGCAGCAGATCTCCCCTTATTTTGGTGCAGCTTGATTGTCGGGGGGAATCAACGAGAAGGAAAAAATAGGGTAGATTATTCTATTTCCTCCTTTGGTAAGGATTGGCTTTTTGTTCAAGGGTATGTTAAAAACCACCGTCTTTTCTTTGTTTGTATCACCGAGACACCCGAAGGGCCGGCCATATGTACCTCAGGAGCCCCGACCCATTCAAATAAAAATAGAACGAGCACCTACGACTAAGGGGAATGGAATGTCGACCACAGGGTNGTAAGTAGGAAACAAAAAATATCTATTCTAGTTCTATCATCAGCTATGGGTTTGAATCTAAGAGAAATTCTAGAGAATGTTTGAGGTCGACTTTGATATCTCACCCCTGATCTCAATTGTTGGAGTATATGAAACAGGATAAAAGAAAATGTCATTTTGGAGTTTTATCAACAATTTGCTTGTGTAGGTGGCGATCCGGTATTTCCTGAATCCTTATGTAAGGAATTACAAAAGAAATTCTTGATCACATGACATAAGACTTCACAAAATCTCAGGAGAGGTTCAGGTACCTGAAAATATGAATGAAGAGATCTCTATGTTATGTCTTTATGAAAAAAATTAGAATCGATATAAATTGTTCATGGACTACATATATGATAATGTTACATATAAATGAGGATCTTAAGTCTGGAGAAACAATTCAAGTAGAATTGGTTTCATATGAAAGACATGTAGTTTTGGACCTACAGTTCAAATACTTGAAAATATAAAGTCAATGGTGGGTGCATTCACTTTTATCTATCTTATATGTCTAGCATGACATAAACTTGATATGCATCTAAAGTTTATTTATATGGTTTATATGACAATCCCTGAAGGATTTAGATCGCTTAAAGCATATACAAATCTTGATCCTGAAGTACCACATCCTAAGTGCAATTTGTGCACATATGTATCTTGCTATAACTATAACCATGATAATATGATAGCGAGAATCTTTATATAGATATTGAAAAGGACATTCCAAGGCATTATATGAAGATATTATATATATATATATATATATATATATATATGAATGATGATTTCAAGGTGCAACATATGCATTGAAGTTAATATGGCTGGTTTGTTTATCAAATCTTTACCAACGATATTGTGAAGATGCCGACAAGATTGAAATGCGAAAGCTCAAAGATGTGAATTGATTGTCTCATCAGAGGGAGTTAATACGCGTTGTACTCTTTTTTCCTTACAAGATTTTGAGCTACTGGGTTTTTCTTGCAAGGTTTTTAACGAGGCAACCAAAAGACATATTGTTAGATATGTGTACTCTTTTTCCTTCACTAGAATTTTTTTTCCCACTGGGTTTTATTTTAGTTAAGATTTTAATGAGGCACATTATCTGTTGAATAGACATTCAAGGGGGAGTGTTATAAATAGAATTGTATTTAAAGTAAATGTCTATATTTTAGAAAAAATTTAGAGTTTGTTACTTGGTGACTAAGTCACTTTTTCCTATAAATAGAGGGGTTCTATTCCATTGTAAATTATCCCGAATCAATAAGAGTTCTCTCTCTATGACTTTTCTCTGCAATACTCTTCTTCTTCTTTTATTGTCATATAGAAATAAGTATTTTTTTAATATGTAGTTTTATTTAGATACTGACGGACGACGGTACAATAGTACTTGAAAAATAATTTATGTATTATATATATATTATTAATGTATAAACTATGTATATTGCTAGAAAAAGTAAACAATAAATATAATCGGCTATTTATGTCTAACAAGCCCTCAGGACCCTTTGGTACAAGGCTCTAGATCTCCTATATGAACTGCTGGCAATACCAGTTTTATTTTTTTCTCTTTGGCCAAATGGTAAAAATAGTTACACTCCGCTGGAAAACAATACCATCAGACATTAGTAGATCGAGGTAACACCTCACTTGAATTGGGCAAAATAAAAATAAAAACCCTGCAAATCACAGCATTCGAATCTAAAACAGTTTGATCCACAATATTTCCACCTGGTTTGTTCAACTTATTAATATGTTAATAGAATAAAAAGGTGCAGCTTTTCCCAATTTTTCTTTTGTTTACAGAGCCATATTGAGCCAACATCAAGCAGTTCTAATAGTTCTGTAAAGACACCAAAGGCTAACAACACCATATAGTCTTGCTCCTCTATTTATATATATAGTAGTTCATGCGTGTATTGAAATACAATACAAGCTATATCTTCTCATTAGGTTAACACTTTGATCATTTTATTCATATTCTTCAATTTGTTTGGTTTCGTAAAGTTAAAACTTGTGACATGATTTCCAGAATTACCCCAATGTATGATCAGAACTAAGCAATTCAATTTACGAACTAGTGGTTATTTCTTTTTTCTTTTAAAAAACCGTAGATGTAAAAACAAAAACAAAAAGACCATAGATGTTCAAATTTGTTTAACATACTACTAGAATCGACAATCTATTAAGGAACTCAATATTATAAGATTCCGCCAAGTTTTACATATCCTCAAGCCCTTACTCCCTCCCTCACAGGTTGATTGGGATTAGGGGTGTACAAACTGAACTGGAAAACTGCATCAAATCGAAAATTTAACTAAATTGATTAAGAAATCCGACTCGATTTGGTATTGAGTAAAAAAATCCAACCCAAACCGACATGTAAATATATACTTTTAAGATTTTATATAAAATTTTCTTTAAAAAATATCTAGAAATATTTGGGATTCTCTTGCGGGATATAATATTTAATAAAATATGAAGTGCTCCATATTTATTAACCTTGAATAATGAGTTATATGATCACTTTCTCATCAAGTGTTACTAAAATGTATCAATCTCTTGTTCGTCCATATTAATATCATATGTTAAAATCTATTAAATTCTTATATCTTTTACGAATGTGAAGTGATTATTATTATTTAGGTATCATATTGATTTTTATGTTTAATTACTAATTCGGTTAACCTTAAACGTGTATATCAACAAAAAATTATTGTCAAACGACTAAAAAAATAACTATTATGTGTTACTAAGAAACTTCTCCCATAAAAATATTAATAGATAATATGTTTGTCAATTTTTTATTACTAAACATGCATTTACTTATCAAAAATTTAACAAAGTAAGATTGAAATAATATTTAATTAGCAAAAACACGAAAAACCGAAAAATCCGACAAAGCCGAACCAATCCAAACCTATATAGTTGGTTTGATTTAATTTCGGTAAAACTAAACCAACCTGGTCCATGCACACCCCTAATTGAGATTACTCCATCCCTCACAAAACGTTTGAAAACTGATTGTATCGATGTAGTTTAATAACATTTTATTGCTTGATTTGAGTGTATAGTATTGTACGATTAACTAATAAGTCTACTAATACCCTAATTACCCAAGTATTAAATTTATCAACAATTACAAAATAATTTAAGACATCTCAATTTCATAATTTATCACCAATTATGCCTCGTAAATAATTTAAGTTATTAAATTCAACAAAATCCTAAAGAAATTATTCAAAGGCATAATGGTCAACCAAAACCAATAAAAAGGGTCTTAGCATAAAAAACGTAGGTGAGAATGCTAAAAGTGATAAATAGAAAAATGTGGCGGCAAACAAACTAGATGTCTAATACGTATAAGGTGAAGTTAAACAGAAAAATAGAACTATGAGACAATAAGTAACATAACTGGAAAAAAAGAACGTAACAATCGAATCACACCAAATGAGTCTTTTCGACATACCAACAAATTTGACAATACAATAAAATTTTAGTAACAATATCAAATGAGTCGTTTCGTTATTACATACCAACAAATTTGACAATACAATAAAATTGTCCAAATATGTACAGACTAACCAGAAATCAAATAAAATGTCTTCACCAACAACTATACATGACATATTCACATGCTTGTAGAAACTCACTCATTTTCCCATAGGAAACATTTTCTTGAAGATGTTTTTCCTCATACCAAACACACCCTATATGCTACATCCCAGGAAACGGGATGGATTCACAGCAATGGTAATAGCCATTGTCACCATACACAAACCTTTGTGAAAGATGAGCTTCACGTATAATACACACTCCCCATTCTTCCGAGCCATACTGACCAAAAATTGCTCGTGCATCAAAGGAATCAGCATTTCCTGATCTATTTTTGCTACCAATTAGAGAACAGTAAGTCAGTGGCAACCTTAACAACAAGGAAAGTTATGCAACTGGTCGCATCATGATAGAAACTTTAAGCCGACTAATAAACAAGACTATGCAATGAAAGGAATAAAAATGGCACCTTCTGCTGTATCGCGCATTCATTATAGTGGCATGTAACTGTATTAGAAGGGGCAGAAAAGGCTTATCAGAAACTTTTCAAAACACGAAAATAGCAAAAATGTAATAAAAAGAATATTAATTTTCGTAATTTTTATCACGACAGTTTCTTGGATAAGCTATACAATCATTCTGGTATCAAATCCAAAAAGAAAAGGCCACCAGAGACTATAGAATACATCTAGAAAAGTAACTGTATCAAGTGCAAGTCTAGAAACAGTTTTAGGGGGACAAACATTCCTTGAAACTTGAAAGTAACCATAAAAGTGAAAATATAATTGAATAAGATGAAGAATAATGTTCAGGTATTTAATACTTGATGCGAGAACAGAAAAAGAAATGAACACCACAAGAATGCACCAGCAAGCAAAATGCAACTGATGAAACAAGTTCCAGGCATATTAAGTTGGAATGCAGGAGGTGAGAAATGAGTTACGGTTCGAGAGTTCTGAATTCGAAGAGGTCTCAGAATTAAAATGGATGCAGCCATATCGACTCTTGGTGGTGAATGAATTGCTTCCATTCCAAAATAGGGTCAAACAATTTCTGGTTGTATTAAGAGATCCTCTACCGGGTGCCTTATGATTTTAGGCCCTTGCTTTTTTAGGATAGCCGAGAAATCCCCGGGGGCCAAGTGGTGCAAAGTTTGAAATTCGGTAGATAATGAGCCCGCCCCTCAATCCTTCTCCGCTTAAATATCTGGCTTTTGTACCACTAGACCAAAGCCCTGGGGCGCTGTTAGACGCTTGTGATGAATAAATTGCTTTTATGAGAAAAGAAAGTGGAAGGGTCGGTGGGGGAGGAAAAGCAAGGAAGAAGCAGCACTAGATTGAATGATCAAAGTATTTGAACACAGCATCAACAGAAATAGAGTCCTAATGGACAAACAATAAAGGCACTGCCAACCAAATTAACCAGAATACAGGATTGACACCTTGAAAGCTATACCTTTAACTTCCGGTTTGCATCTTTTTCAAGAACAAGACCAGCTTCAGTGAATGCATCAATGATGACCTCTAGAAAGGCTAAGGAATGACAAATGCAGGTAGTAAATTCCGTTAGAAATGACGCATGCAGAGAATTAAAATTAGTGGGTACAGTGAGGGAAGAAGGTGCTAGAAATTGTGGATACGACAAGCACGTAAAAGTCGGGCTTCACCACCAATTACTTCCACAGGAGCATATACAACATAAGCTTTTGCCGGAGACCCTCTCATGCACTCCTGCAGGGTAAGAACAAATCTGAGTTCCCGCCAAGAAAAATTGTGACCTTGTGAAATCTCATTAGAAGCGACAGCCCAGAAACATCCAGAATCTAAAATCTATATGATATGTAGTCTCTCACTCTCACTCTCTCTGACACACACATACACAGACTGACAGACCAACAATTGAAGAAGCAAAAAGAAAAAGAGATTGATGTCACATGAAAAGGAAAATGAATTCTCTAGATACAATATAAGTGGGTTAACATTGCTACCAGAAAGAGATTGATGTCACATGAAAAGGAAAATGAATTCTCTAGATACAATATAAGTGGGTTAACATTGCTACCAGTGGCACAATTGAAGGCTCTAATACACATTTACCAATTGTTTGGTTCGGAGTTAAAAAATTACAGAAGTCTATTTGCTAATTCACATTTCCACTCTCATGCATTGTCTTCTTTTTTTTTGTAACACTTTTAACTTTTAAGCATATAAACTCAAGGCAGGCCTGATCTATGTTTCTTGTTTTAGTGTTTCCCCAAGCCATTAACTTATTAGCCCATGAGAAAAAATCATCAAACCACAAGAAAATATTTGAAACTAGCAAATTGCTATAGCACAACAAATAGACATCAGAATCCATAAAACAAAATCTGAGTGGACCGTATGCATATCTGACGTAAACACATACTGCAAGCCCGGCAATTACTCTCCAAAAAGGAAAGAGCCAAAGAACAAGTCACTAGCGAAGTACAACTAAATTGATTAAGGTAACTCGTGTTATTTTACTTTGCACAACAAAATATTGAAATTTTGTGATGCATGGCAAAATTACATCACATTCAACACGTATAGTTATAAAAGGGAAAAGGAACAAACACGTCAGGTGGCAACTTAAATTTATTCGAACCTTATAGTTGGACATTTCAAGTATCTCTAGTATGAGATCTATCTTTTGTTTTTGAAGTAAAAGATAAAGTGCAAGTTCAATTCAGACAATATTTAATACTGAAAAAACAAAGTATAGATGATCATCATGCATATGAACCTAAACAATATAAAAACATTAGTTTCTGTAATACAATATGAAAATTTCCAATTTGACAGTTGCAATAATCTTAGGCTCAAGATGCTAAAAGTTGTGAATACTGAAAGGTGACTTGCTCTTAGATGTCTTCCCTCAATGTTCATTCGAGAACTTTGAGCCGAGGAGTGATCCTTTCCTACTTTGCTCTTTTGGCGACTTAAACCAACAATCTTACGGTAGGTGGAGATTCCTTACCACTAGTCTATCCTTCCATTGTTTACTTTCACTCCTCTCTTACTTTGTTCAATGAATCCTAGATCCTTTGCTGCACCAAGATAGTGCATTTGCTACAGCAAGAAAACCATTAATCACCTTCTGCTCAATCTACAACATCTTTCCATGTTTCTTCGTTATTGGACTCTACTTACATGAGATGGGATGAATAGTGGCAGACGGTGTTTTGATCATTTTTCTTACCGAAAAGGACCAAATCTACCCCTATTGTTTGGTAAATGGTCTAAAATTATCCTCCAGCCACCTTTTGGTCCATAAATACACACGATGTTATTTCTAGGCTTAAAATTACCCCTCCCACTAATGGCGCAATAGGTGTGGCCCCATTTAATGCGTTGGCAACATATTACTGGGCCACGAGGCTATTTATCGTAGTCATTACATCCGGGTATAATATACCCACCCCAGTAATAGGTTATTCACTTCTTGTGCGTTAACCTATATCTTTTTATGCAGACGGTTAGCAACAGATGATTCACCCAAAGATTGATTGCAAGCAGATAAGCAAATACGAACGCCACAGATAAATTTCAAAGGAAAGGGTTATGATGCCAGTTAAATTGTCATAACTAAACCAGCTGTGTAGAAAGAAAAAAAATTAGCTTCAATAAGGAGATGATATAACTTACGCTGATAAGAATTAACATGTAATGGTTATCAACTATAGCAGCCCGAAGTGCATAATTGTATAACTTGGATAAATACTTACCAAACCCTTCAGTCTTATAGACACAGGTCGGCTCTCCAAAGCATCAAGTACTTTTGGTGAGACACTCTGGTTTATTTTGAGAAGTTAGACAGAGAAAAAGATATTACAAAGGGACAAGATAGCCATTCAAGTAGAAATGTTTACCCGCAAAACCTGAGCAGCTGCTTCAAAACGGTCCTTATTCCAAAGCTTCAGCATGAGCACAGTCAAGTGGAATGTTTTTGGATTAATAAAGATGGACTTGTCAATTCCCAACTCTGTTTGAGTGGAAAAACATTGGTGAAATTTGTCAGAGATTAAGAACTGAGTCCCCATGCTAGGTTGAAATATAGGGATAGATATTATTATAAACATAAGGAAATGAAGAGATAACAATTTTCACCTTTTACAACAACATTAGTACATCAATCCTTTTTCTCTCTTCATCTTTTAATCAAGGCAGAATACCTAATAACCCATAAACTTGGCACGAATTATTAGTAGCACATCTTAACTATTCGTAATCTTAATTACTCCTTGACTTGGCTACTTGATAGTCCTTATCCCCTAAGATGCTGACATGGCAAAGAGCTCAGGTGCGTGCAAGTGACGAGAAATTGAAGAATCAGCTAGAGGTGGGGTATTTTCCACCCGTACTTGACAGTCGTATACAATGGTTTATTTATTCCAATTGTTTAATTCCCCTAAGATGCTGACATGCAAAGAGAGTAGCAAGAGCATGTATGTCACTTCCTGGAGATGAGATCATCCAGGGCAAATATCCAAGTGCATAGGGTAATTAATACTATGTGCAACTAATAACCTGTGCCAAGTTTACGGGGATTTTAGCTATCCTGTCCTTAAGAAATGTAACACAGTATGTAGATCTTATACCTAATAGTTCTGAAGCCTTTGATTCTGAGGTAAGGGACTTAGACACTTCAGTAATTCCAAGAACTGAGTTCTGAAAGTTGATGAGTTTGTTTACCAGTTCAGGATATATGGCTAATGGAAGCGATACAAAGTGAGAGTAGTCCGGATTTTGGCTTTCAACTGCCTACAGGAAACAAAGAGGCACAAATAAGACTTGGAGGACTAACTCAACATTAGTCCTGAAAGAGTTCCTCGACAAAAAAACAGAAGTCAAATAAAGTCGTCTTATTTAGACGTAATGCTATACTTTAATTATACAAATTACTGGCTAAAATATGGCTGTTTAGTCAAAATTTTATTCTTAATAGAATCAATGTAAGCAAAATAGACAGAATAGCCTTAGTAAAGACTCTGTTGATTAATAACTTTGCAGCACTGAATGTTCAAGCAGAAATGAGATCAATTATAAGAGATATAAGAGCAATTCAGGCAGCGTAGACGTGAGATTATTCCTAACTGCAAAGGCGGAAACCTATAAATCAGTATATGCACTTTCAATAAATTAGGTGTCTGGGCATATGCTTCTGCTGCCAAAGATCCTACTTCCGGGTGCTTTTTCTACATAAAAAAGTACTACGAACTATAAAATCCAGATGAAAAGATGCAAAGAGTTCACTCCAAAACCTATCCCCTCCAATGAACGCTGCAGCCTTTGTATTCTTATGAAAAGGGAACCCTAAGTATTTATCGACTACTCTTGGTTGGGTAGGATGGTCTAATTCCATTTACCGAAAAAGAAAATGGGCCTGAATGATCGATGAACATAATATATACCATTTTTTTCACAGGCTGTCGATCCATTTGATGGATTGGACCTATAAAAGCAGAACAGTGAATATCAGAATCACAACCAATGTAAAATAAAACATTTAGGAGCCATATTCAAAAGAATCCAAAAATAAAATAAAAGCACGGTCTGAACCAAAAAACAGTGTTTGCAATAGGCACTCCAAAACCTCAAACTATGCCAACACAGGATCAAGGTCATGGAGAACAATAGAGAAATGATCAAATGCACACTTGTAAAGAGTCGAAAACTTCTAAAGGCCACGTATAAAGGGACGTCAGATCAAGTTGATTTAAAATTCTTGTACTTATGCAGACATAAAATGAAAACACAACCATGTAAGGGCATGAGTTGATACCAGAAGACTGAGAAGGACTAGAGCCTGAAGGTGCACCCCTAGAACGAACATTTGATGCTCCTGATCTACTCGGTTCCACATCCCGTTGCAGCTGGTTTCCACAGCCGCCGCCACCACCATGTTGCTGAGGCTGCTGTGGCAGTGCCCGTATCCAAGCAATACCACTGCCGCTACTTACATCTTGTTGTCGCTGCTTCGGTGGTGGTCGCGCCCAAGCAGTACCACCGCCACTACTACCATGTTGCTGTGGCTGCTGCTGCGGTGGTGGCCGGGGCCAAGCAGTACCACCGCCACGACGGCTGACCCAAGCAGTACCACCACGACCCGGATTCTGACCAGCTATATGGTACTGACCCGTACCCTGCTGATTATAAGGAGCCCCATGACCCTGATATTGACCCGGACCAGATGCCCTTGGCTGGTTACCCCATTGCTGTGGAGGCTGAAATGGTGGATGCTGATTGTATGAACCCATCTGGGGCCCACCGCTTCCGCCTCCACGGTCTTGCTCCTGTTCGGAGTTACCACCACCACGGCCTCGGCCACGATCACGGTTACCTCCACCGCCACCACGTCGGTAATTTCCACGGTCCATTTTCCAACTTCACTGAATAAAACAACTGTAACTTTTCAAAAAAAAGTTATATACTCCTTTTTAGTTGTCCTATTTTGCATCGAGAGTGAAAGTAAACTTTGATCAACATTTAAGCTTTTTGTCATAAGAAAAATTATATTTTTAGTATTTCTATAATTTTAAGAATGAAAAATTTTATTTTATTTCTAATTTAACGTTAAAAATTAATTAAATCAACTCTCGAGAAGTAAATATTACAACAATTTAAAACCAGAGAGAGTAGAAATGACGCAAAAGAAAAAGCTGCAACTGCGAGGATCTAGTTGTGTACGTGTGGAAAGTAAAAGACTAAATATGGTATATAGAGATGAAACAAAGGAATATTAAATGGAATAAGGCCGAATAGCTTAGTAGACTTCTATACATATTTCAATTTGACATCTCCCCCCCTAGGTCACTTGTTCTCATCTACACAATTCTACTTGATAAAAAACTTATTGTCTTAAATCCCTTTGACCGTTAATCAAAGTTATATAGTACTTATTTCGTTGAGTCAGATAAAGTGTGTGACTCCATGCTTTTGAATGCAATAATTTTGATTAAAAAATATTAAAATCAAAAGAAAACAAGAAAAAAGAAATAATTTAAAATATTCCCCAACTCCTCCGCACCTACATCTCCGTTCCCGAATCTTCCTCCCCTCCCTCCTTTGGTCACGAACCCTCAACCCTCCAACCTAGCTCCGCAGTGGTAAAATAAGAATCGAAAGAATATAGACTGAGTAGGGGATGGCAATTGAGTAGGGCGAGGCAAGCTGTGTGACTTGCTAAGCTTTTGATCTACCATATTTAATATCTTTCAAGTTGTTGCCCTGCCCTGCCCCCCTATTACATCCTGCCTTGCCCTATTTTTATTCAAGTTGTTCTCCTTTATTTTTTAACTTTTTTCATTTTGTAAGAATTATTCAAGTTTTTATAATTTTTGACCTTTTTAATGAAGCTAAAACTCCTTACCTATCATGTCCTTCCCAATTCAAAAAAGTGTTTTGAACTGCCTTATCCTGTCCGGTCCCGTTTAAGTATTGTCCTGCCCTATTATCATCCCAATACATGAGGTTTAACAAATATACCTGAAATTTAACAAACAAAAATACTGAAGTCTTCTCTTTAATTTCTCTCTAAGATGAATTAGTGCCAAATAAGGAGGGAGTGGAGGTGCGTTTATCTGTATTTTATGAGCTTCCAAGATGAGTTCTATGCCATTGGGAAAATAGCAAGTTAAGAAGATTTTTTTTTTGGCACAAACCATGATCTCATTCAGTGCATTTTGATTTGTACACACTACACTAAGGCTGGCAGGTGGGTCGGGCCTGACCCGGGATCGGACCGAGCCCGCGGCCCATGTGGGCTTGTGGGCTAAACGGGCCGGCCCGTGACGGGTCCAGTCTAGGCGGGCCTATGAGCCCATATGGGGTGGGCCTGGGGGAGGGACTGTGAGCCCAAGCCCGTTTAGCCCGGGAACGGCAGGCGGGCCTGGGCCGGTTCAACCAGGCCATGCAGGCCCAACGGCTATTTTTTTTTTTTTTAAAAAAATTATTTAAAAAATGGCCAACGGTCAGAATTTTAAAATCTAGCCGTTGGCCCTTTAATTTTAGTCGTTTGACATTTTTAAAAATAGTCATTTGGCCCCCAAACTTTATTTTAACCCCAAACTTTTTATAATTACACTTTTTACCTATTCTCAACTATAAATACCCCCTCATTCTTTCATTTTACTCACAAAATAATCCATCTCTCTCTAATTTTCTTCTATAATTGCTTACTTTATTATTCAATTTGTAAAAAATTGTGAAGTTGGTGAATTGAAGTATTCAAGTCTTCAACATTATACAATTTTCAAGAAGTTGTTCGTCAATTCGGTAAACTCGTTCCAACTCTTAAGCTTAAATATTATAGTTTTGTTTGTTTAATTTGTTTTCCTTATAATTAATATGGACTTTTCTTTGAAAAAAATATTTGGTGGTAAGGAAAAAGTTAAAATTGGTGAATCTAGTAGGCAAGCTACTACTACTCCCCCGGTCCCGGTCCCGGTCCCGGTCCCGGCCCCGGCCCCGGCTCCCCGACCTAGACCTCTTACATGTCCTCCTCCACCTGTTATTCTTGATAGTGATAACCTTTGTTTTCAATTTACCGATAGTCAATTTATACATGATCTTACACCAGGTTCACAATTAAATGATGAATATATGAATTCTCTTTATGGTATTCCAGAGGAAAATGTTGATTTAGATGAAACGCAACCGGATTTAGATGATACACCTACTAGTCCTGTTGCTAACCAAACTGATAATAATCCAAATGATGCCCCGGCTGAACCTCCTGTAGTAACTCCTACTTTTAATAGGCAACTTTCTAAGCGGTCCGAAACATCTCTTATTTGGTACTTTTTTACTAAACTAAGAGATCAAAATAAGGCTAAGTGTAAAACTTGTGGCGTCTTGATGTCTCATAAATTTACTGGAGACCGTGGCGGTACGGGTAGTTTGACCAGACACATAATGAAACACCCTAATGATAAAACTAGATTACTTCAAATGAAAGCTAGGCAAGAGGGGACAAGTGTAGGTACTCAGGGAATTAACACTAGTACCGGTTCAAATCTAGTTCAACCGGAAATTAACACTGTTACCGGTGGCATTTTGTATTATGATCTGGCAAAAATGGTTACTGTTATGTGCTTACCATATAGTTTTCTAACCCTCACTTTGTCCATTATATTAGAAGAATTTATAATCCTACTTATAAAGGATGGCCTCGCACAACCGTAAAGGCTGATATTTATGAATATAAACATGAATATGAACAATATTTGTGCTTTTTATTTACTCATATTAGTAATCGTGTTTCTATTACTACTGATATTAGTAGTAGTGGTAATGACTGTAATTATCTTACTGTTACCACTCATTGGATTGATGATGACTGGATAATGCAAAAACACATTATTGCTTATAGAATAATTACTTCGAGTCACACAGGTAAGTTTATTGCTAAACTGTTGCAGATATTTGTAGATATTTTTGCATTAGAGATAAAATAATGTCAGTTTCAATGGATAATGCTTCTAGTAACACTAATGATATAGGCTTTCTTATAACTACACTAAGTCCTGCATTTNGCATTAGCTCTTCATTGGACTTTTTATTCAAACCGTAGAAATAGAGTTAGAGAATATTATAAAAAATATGATGAATTTGGTCTTAGAGAAAGAAAGGTTCCTAAACCTTGTCCGGGTAGATGGAATTACTTGTATGAAAGTTTAGTTGTTGCATATCAATATAGAAACTCAATAAATGCAACTTATAATGCTCGTGTAAGTGGTGATGATGATGATGGTGAACACCTTACAAATCAAGATTGGACTAATGTTAAAACTCTTCTAGATTTTTTAGAATATTTTCATGTTTCTACAAATGAATTATCTGGGCAATATTATGCTACTATTTCTAACTGTTTAGTTTATATTTCATCACTTGCAGAATTATTTACTCAATTTTCAGAGGGTGGGATAGTTTACCAATGTGCTATTGATGATATGAAAGATAAGTTTAAAAAATATTTTTTCCCTATCCCCCCTCTTTATGGTGTTGCAGCCATGTTAAATCCTACCATGAAATTAGGAGGTCCTCACTATTGGTATACTCAAATTTATAATGCTTTACCACTTTCACCTGAGGAATATGCTACACTTAAAGATGAAAAAGCCTCAATTAAAATAAATGCTCAAACAATTTATAATGCTTATCAAGTTGCATTAGATCATGCTAGACCAAATGTTCCAACTCCTACCTCGTCTAGCTCGCAGTCATCTAAAAGATCTGCGGGACTAAAATCACTTAGTTTTTAGACGGGGTTCAGGGGTTCTCAAGGTGTTAATATTAGTGATAGTTCACAACTAAATGAGCTTCAAGTTTATTTGTCGCAGGGACTTGAAACAGAGAATCCCGACGGCACCTTCAATGTTTTGGAATGGTGGAAGGACAAAGAAAAACACTATCTGGTTCTTTCAAGGATGACTCGAGATATCTTAAGTATTCAAGCATCAACAGTGGCATCGGAGAGCGCTTCAGTCAAGCGAGACTTCAAATCGGTGATCATAGAGCGTCTATGAGGGAGAGCTTGGAAAAATCAGTACTCTTCAAAGATTGGATCCGTAGACAGAAGAAATTTTGGACTACTTGAATCACAACCGGAGATAGACGAAGCTTATGAAGAAATGCTAGCTGAACTTGCGGAGGATGCTACTTCGCCCGGAAACGGTGATGAACAAGCTTCTTTTCCGCGACCACAAACGGAAATTCCTCCAAACCTTGAAGGATTTATGAAATTTGTTAGAGATAATATGTAAATTAATATGTAACTTGTATTTTGGCACATCTTGATTAGTTTCTTTTTCCTTTTAATGGTGGTATTAGTATCTTGTTGCGTTCATTCCATTGGGGGGAGGAAGACTAAGAAAGATATTGTCATTTTTTTAAATGTCGTATTAATAAAAATTATAAGACATTTCCTTGAATATGTGTTTACATTTCTTTTTTGTGTTTAAACTTGAATTACAAGACATATGTCATAATTATATTATATAATTTACAATAAATTACCTTAGATAATATAAAATAATTACATAAGAAAAAAAAATTAAAATAGCCAACGGCTATAATTTCAAAAACTAGCCGTTTGGATTTTTTAGTGCAAGTTTGAATATCTCTTTATTATTTTTGTGTTTTAAAATTTAATTACAAGATTTATGTCACAATATTTACAAGAAATTGCCTTAGATAAAAATTTTTTTTAAAAAGAATAGCCCGGATCATTTAGGCCCGTTTGGACCCGTGTGCCCGGGCCGCTTAGCCCGGGCCCATGTGGACTTAGGCCCACAGCGGGCCAGTTCTATCCATTAGGACCGTTTGGCCCGGGCCTGCATGGACCTGGACCTGGACCCGTTGGCCCGGCCCTTTGGATCGTTTGGCCCAGACCCGGCCCATATTACACCCTTACACTACACACTCTCTCAACCATCAAATTGAGCAGGTGCCTCTTTTGATTTGTACTAGCTATTTTTTTGGGGGAAAAACATCAAGAACAGCCAGATCGAATTGGTTCCTGACACCCACAACCACTAATTGCATGTACACAAACTCATACAGTAATCAAGATTCTCTTCTTTAATTACTCTAGAAAATGGAGAAATCAAAGAGCTTGCAAACAAATGCACACACCATATATAAATAGTGATATCTTAAAACGTGTAGAATTTGAGAGTGTACTGCAATATATAATAGGATGATTATCCCAAGGCACAAGCATCAGAAGTCCAACTAAGGACTTTATATCATAAATAAAGTCTACAATTAAAATGCCCTTTTAAAAGATATAATTATAGTCAAGGAACTCGATTATATTCAGTTAAATTTAATACTATCTAGAGAAATTAAAAGATCTCATAAATTATCTTGTTGGAATAATTGATAATTTTGGACTTTGTTATTAATTTATGCTCAATATTCCAAACAATTGTAATTACAAATTTAAAAGCTTTGAAAACTAATATAATATAGAATACTATTATTTGTGGAATAGTCTTCTATATATTTTTAAATATTCTAGTATAAAAGAGTTTCAAAGAAACTAGAACGTATACAAGTTTTAAAGAAGTTTAAAGAAACTTCCATATTATCCAAAGCCAAACGTACTTCCTCTTTCTTTATTGTTCTTATCTCCTTTATTTATTTTATTTATTATTTATATATAATTAAAGTGTAAAATTTATATAAGGTAAAATATTTAATGATTTTAAAGTTTTAAATGTCAGGATATTTAATACAGCTCAAATAAGGAAAAAATTTATTATACAAACTCCTAAATGTTAGGGAATTTAATTAAATGACTATTCTAAATATTAGAAAAATAATTAATAACTATTTTATCCAGTGTTAGCTCTATTTTTAAAGGGTAAAAAAGGCGAACGACATTTTGCTAAAAACTTTCGTGCTGTTAATATATCGATAATTATTAAATTGTTAATACTATATAAACATTACCAAATAATGTACATTTGAATACAATTGTCGATTGTTTTTTTGAAAGTTTTTTAGAATTTGATATTAGGTTGTGCATTTATATCTTTATACGAATTCTTTAGATTTAATGATAGAATTTAAATGGGAATCTAATCAAACCTAAACTAATGTAAACAAACCAAAAATAACTATAGACAAATTAATATGAAGTTAATAAGGAAAAAATTTATTTAAGCAAATCGTTTTAAATTCTTAAATATTAGGAGTTTTTACATAGTTCAAATAAGAAGAATTTAATAACCAAAACTTTTGTCGATCTTAAAATAACAAAATATTAGGAAAATAAATTAATTATAATTTTCTCCAATGAAAAATCTAGTTTTAAAAGGTAAAAATTACGAACGATATTTTGCTAATGGACTTCGTGATTTTAATATAATACTAATCTCAATGTACGTGTGATGTGCGCATATTCTATCTCAATGAGTACTAATTTATTTAAAATTTGTGCTTAATTAGAATGAAAGTATAAATTCCTGAACATAATCATATATGTTAATCATGTATAATGACTTCCTGAACATAATCATATATGTTAATCATGTATAATGACTCAATAAATAAAGAAAGTCCGATAAGAATCCTCAATCATAAGTCATAATTCAACTTAAAATTACTTCAATTGATAATATTATAACTTTAGTTTCATAAGTTATCATGCTTTCTTTTCAGTTTCAGCAAGCACAAGTCCTTAAAAACCTAAATAGTGCTAAAGTATAGAACTTAAAGTATATAATCAGGCAACTAATAATTTACAACTTTCACATGATCAAAAAATTAAATTATATAGCAATGAGAAAAAAAATAATAAATAAAAGATACTAAAGCAAGCTTGTAACGTAAAATTTTAATATTTTAAAGTTCTAAATATTAGGATTTTCAGTCCAAATAATAATTAATAAAAAAAGTTTATAATTGACAGAAAACTCATCCATGACATATTTACCCCAGAGAATGACTTAGAATTAGAACTAAAAAAAAAGGGCAGCCCGATGCATAAAGCATCCCGCGTAATTTAAGTGCATGTCTGCATGATCTATATAACGTAAAATTTTAATATTTTTAAAGTTCTAAATATTAGGACTTTCAGTCCAAATAATAATAATAAAAAAAGTTTTATTAATTTTAAGCTTTTAAAATTATATAATTAAATGACTTATAAATGAAGTATTTTTTATAATAATTAACAGTAAATTGGAGGGACTTCGGATTTTGTTTTTTTGTTTATAAAGATTTTTGAAATGGAAAAAAACGTGAGTATTAATATTTAGTCTTTTGTTGTAGGTATTTAATTAAATATTCTAGAATATAAATATAATAGGCACATTATCTCTTATTAATAAAAGGGATGAGGAAACAAATATGGTAAAAGTATGTTTGTGGTTTTTTCTTTCTTTTAATTATCTTTTAAGGTAAAATTTTAGTAATTGATTTTGATGTCCTATAAATTAGGATTCGTACCTATTTTAAATAAAGAAGTATTTAACATACAAAATAAAATTAATTTTGAAGCTCTAAAATTTAGGCAAATAGCTTAAATTACTATTTTATCCAATATATAATATATTTTTAAAGGGTAAAAAAAACGAACGATATTTCACTAAAGGCTTTCGTGCTTTTAATATAGTACTAGTTTCTCGACACATGCATTGTACGTGTATGCCAAATCATATAATACACCTTTTATATAATAATATCATTATTATTATTAAAATAATATTTTAACTAAATAATTGTACATGAAACATAAAGTATAGTGCATATAAATTAATATAGCACCTATAAAGCAGTGCAAGCCATACTTATCATTTACTCAATTAGGAGGAATGTTTAATTTGCAATCTTTCTTATGATATATTTGCTTATTGAAAGCTAGCACAATGCAAGTCATCTCGCTAAAATGCTCAACGTCGTATTTTTTTTATCAAATGGCATGTGATATGTCAGTTAATAATTTCACATTTTATGATACAAAGCGCAAAAATTATATCTGCAAAAGCTAAACAATTAAACAAGAGTACAGATGAAAGAAAATCATAGTCCTGAGTTATCAACCTTTCCTACAAAACATTTCTAGACCATTTTCAAAGAGATCTTTTTGAATAGAAGATTTTGATTATACCAACAACAACAACAAATCCAATTTGATCCTAATATGGATTGTTTGTACCCATACCTTATCCCTACCTAATGCAGGTAAAGAAGCTATTTCCAATAAACCATCAGCTAAGGAAATGCGAGAAGAAAAAGAGGGAAGCAAGGAAGGAGGAGAGATGTGAGGAAAAAAAAGGATAAATAATATCAAATATACAATACCTAAGGCGAACAAAACCACATAACGTAATAAAAATCTAAGAATATGAAGGGAAATGCATGTTACTAAGCCTATCTGTGAACACTATAAACTACCTACTAACCTTTTACCTTAATCATCGACCTCCACACCCTCCTATCAAGTGTCATGTCCTCAGTGAGTTGAAGCAGCGCCATGTCCTGTCTAATCACTTCTCCCCAGTACTTCTTAGGCCTACCACGACCCCTTCTCAAACCCTCCACGGCCAACCTCTCACACCTCCTGACAGGGGCATCAATGCTTCTTCTCCTAACATGTCTGAACCATCTCAGCCGCGACTCCCGCATCTTGTCCTCCACGGAGGCTACTCCCACTCTATCCCGGATAACTTCATTCTTAATCCTATCTCTCCTGGTGCACCCACACATCCATTTTAACATCCTCATCTATGCTATTCTCATCTTCTGCACGTGGGAGTTCTTGACTGGCCAACACTCAGCCCATACATCATAGCCGGTCGAACCACCACTCGATAAAACTTACCCTTAAGTCTTAACGGCACATTCCTATCACATAGAACACCGGAAGCAAGCCTCCACTTTATCCACCCCGCTCTGATGCGATGTGTGACATTTTTGTCAATCTCCCTGTTACCGTAGATAATAGATCCGAGATACTTAAAACTTACTCTCTTGGGGATAAATTGATCATCAAGCTTAACCTCTGCGTCTGCATCATGGGTGTCCCTGAATTTGCACTCCAAGTATTCTGTCTTGGTTCTACTCAGTTTGAAACCTTTAGACTCAAAGGTTTGTCTTCATACCTCCAACCTCGCGTTAACTCTGCTATGCGTCTCGTCAATCAACACTATATCATCGGCAAATAGCGTGCACCAAGGCACCTCCTCTTGGATGTGACGCTACAATACATCCATCACCAAGGCAAACAACAATGGGCTAAGAGCCGATCCCTGGTGCAACCCCATCACCACAAGGAAATGGTCCGAGTCACCACCCACATTCCTCATCCGGGTCTTAGCATCATCATACATATCCTTAATCACCTTAATGTACGCAATCAGAACGCTGCTAACCTCCAAACACCTCCACAGTACCTCCCTCGAAACTTTATCGTATGCCTTCTCAAGGTCATTAAACACCATATGCAAATCCTTTTTCCTTTCCTTGTACTGCTCCACTAATCTCCTTACCAGATGAATCGCTTTCGTAGTCGAACGCCTCGGTATGAATCCAAACTGATTCTCAAAAATTGACATGCACCTCCTTACCGTGGCATCCACCACTCTCTCCCCAACCTTCGTACGTGAAATGAAATTGCAAACTAAACCGATACATGCTCATACTCATCAAATTCAATTACTTATACTATCCTGTCTCGAAATGTAGGAATAGTCAACCGCTATCCGCTAATACGTATCACCAAACAACAAAGAGAAAATCATTTCTTATGCATCTTCTTAGGCAATCATAGCATAGCGTGATATTTCGTACGATGATTTTTACTTAATACTAATCTTCAAACATATCAGAATTTTAATTCTATGTTCTCATCAAATATATATATATATATATATATATATATATATATATATATATATATATATATATATATATATATATATATATATATATATATATATATATATATANAAGAATATTATCAAGTAACAGTGTAAATTCTAACTCATGTATTCTTGCAACGTTTTGAAAATGATATTCCTATTTCATGCATGTAACTATTTTATATGTCATTAATTTTATTCGTTCAGCAAAAGGAATAACAAATGAAATTGTATACATATATTATTCCTAATTATGTGTTTAATGCAATATGATATTATCACTCTAAAAATTACATTATCCTCTAAATCATAGAAGCAGGATTTAAGTAAATTAAAAGGATAGAAATAAAAATATAATAGGGTTAAGAAAGTAGAACCCGGTTATATTGCCAACTTAATTGCCACGAACCAAGTTAACAATAATTTTTGAAGCCATGTAACTGCCACTACAAACATACTGGTGCGCCGGTTGGAAAATTTGAGAACCAAACGGCTTTATTCACTTTGCTCCTGCTTTGAAAAATTCTCATAACATTGTGCATGCAAAATTACTTTCTTGACTTTCTGCCTCTTCAATGCTTTCTTCTAAGGGCTGCTTGTGTCATTCGTAGTTATCCTTTATTTTTTCAACAAAATTCTTTTGTCATAGTCAAAATAAATCACAAGAAAGAAGGATAATCATCATTAGTCACATCCTTTGGCCAATTTACCGGAAAATCCTCCAAAATTTAGTCATTGCTAAAAATAGATTGTAGCAAGATTCACACTAACACCGCCATCCGAAGAAATTCAGTTTCATCACTTTAGCCTTTTCAAAATTTTTTGGGAGGGGGAGGGAGGTTTGCAGATCCCGAAGTAACACATAATTTTATTATTCTTCTTTAATCGGGACTTGTTAGTAAGCGTTAGATTCAAAAGACACAACCTTCTTTGAAAAGATACTTCAAATTAATATTTTAATTTTATTTAAATATAATTATGAAATATATATTTCAAGAAAGACTAATTGCTTCGACCTTGGCGATTCATGCTTATGTTTTATTTGAACTCTATACATCGCCTTACTTTAAGTTGATCCTAATACATATATCTATTTCTTGTGTTCAAGTTAGGGGTTATTACTATTATGTATTCTTTTTTTCTGTTTAAATTATTCACTTGTATAGCAATCCTTGTAGGAATTAAATTGAGTGTAAATGTCACGACCAAATTCTCATTTTAAGTCGCGATGGCGCCCAATACCGATATTAGGCAAGCCAACACTAATCAACAAATGAGTTCCATTTATTTTCTAAACATTTTCATCGTTTTACTTAACTTAAATTTTATAGCGTTTGATAAATAACGAATAACTTAGGTAACTTAAACTGAAATAACCAAAAGAAGTTATAATTTAGTAATTACACCCCAAAAGAATAGTCTACCAGTGTGTGTGTCAGGAACTGGTGTCACAAGTAAGTGGGCATCTAGTCTAGTATAATATACAAAAGGATATAACTACCCTACTGTCCGAAACAGAATATACAACAAATAATAAAAGAGAGGCTCCAACACGTTGCTGAACGACATCAGAAAGGGACAGCTCATCGTGGAATCTCGGTCAAGTATCAGGAATGCGCACCAGACGGATATCTAGATGCACCTACCTCAAATCATGTACAATTAAGTACAGAAGTGTAGTATGAGTACATAAATAATATTTACCTAGTATGTATCAAGTCTAACCTCGAAAAAGTAGTGACGAGGGATTGACTTGACACTTACTAGGGCCAAAATAATATAATTAAGTGTGAGTCTAAGCATGGATGTCATTAATAAATAACATATAGGAACAGGAAGTGAAAAATCCTTTCATAATTAAAATTCCAGTTCCATCATTTCAGTAAACAATTTATGTTTCAAGATATTTAAAAGCAGTCCAAATCACAGAAAATACCAAGCAAATAGCATGCGCAAATGATGCCGAGGTCGTACGGCCCGATCCAACAAAATAATAAAATGTGCACTGCCGAAGGGTCGAACGACGCGAACCATAGATGCATCTATTACTCCACTCGCGAATCATACATGTGACGCGGTCAAATACAAATAAACAAATCAAATAGTCAATCAAGAAGGCAATTAACTAAGCAAAGTCAACTCTTCTTTAACGGTCAGGAAAAATGATGTTTAACCTTTTATAAATTTATTTGTCAAGTTCGATATAAATTAAGTAATTTAGTTTGAGAATAAAGTTCCAAGTATGGCAAATAAAACATGCTTTTGGATCCTAGACTACCCGGACTTAGCATATTAGTAGCTACGCACAGACTCTCGTCACCCCGTACGTACGTAACCTCCGCCCTCCCCCCCTTTCACAATTAGAAACACATATTTAATTACTTCGCCTATGGGGATTGATCACGCTCAACTATGTCTAATAAAAGACTAAGCGGGCGTTGCAAATATAATCCGGGG
>MDKI01161723.1:0-48582 GCA_005239505.1 Nicotiana paniculata
TCCTATATTACTTGTCGACCACGTACACTTGCGTGTGCATTGGGAAATCAACCAACATCCACAGACCACATAACCGAATTGAGGAAATTCTTCGACAGACTGCGGAAGTACAACCTAAACCTAAACCATACAAAGTGTGCATTCGGGGTTCCCGCCGAAAAGTTATTGGGATTCATCGTCAGCCACCGGGGATAGAATTTGATCCATCAAAGGTCAAATCCATCCAAGAATTACAACCTCCAAAAAGAAAGAAAGATGGGATGAGTTTCCTGGGACGCCTCAACTACATCAGTCGTTTCATAGCCCAGTCCACAATTATATGTGAGGCAATTTTTAAGATGTTGAAGAAGGATGCAGCGACTAGTTGGATCGAATATTGTCAAAAGGCTTTTGACAAATCAAGGAGTACTTATCAACACCACTAGTTTGGTCCTGCCAGAGCCAGGTAGACCACTGCTACTTTACCTTGCCGTGCTAGATGGAGATTTCGGCTGCGTTCTGGGGCAGCACGATGAGACATGAAGAAAATAACAGGCCATCTATTACCTGAGTAAGAAGTTTACACCCTATGAAGCACGATACTCTCTGCTGGAACGTACCTGTTGCGCTCTGAACTTGATAGCTCAGAAGTTGAGGCATTACTTCTGTGCTTATACAACATATCTCATATCAAGAATGGATCCCTTGAAGTATATCTTTCAGAAGGCTATGCCCACTGGAAAGCTGGCTAAATGGCAAATCTTGTTAAGCGAATTCGATATTGTCTATGTAACTCGGAAAGCAGTTAAGGGACAGGAACTGGTGGATCATCTTGCTGAAAACCCTGTGGGAGGAGAATACGAACCCTTGAAAACGTATTTTCCCGATGAAGAGGTACTATTTGTAGGAGAAGACATTGCTGAGTCCTACAACGGTTGGAGAATGTTCTTTGACGGCGCAACAAACTTCAAAGGAGTCGGCATTGGAGCCGTCTTGGTATCAGAAACTGGTCAGCACTATCTGGTATCTGTGAAACTCAAATTCCCTTGCACCAACAACATGGCGGAATACGAGGCTTGCATATTAGGGCTCAGCATGGCTGTTGACATGGACATTCAGGAGCTTCTAGTAATCAGCGATTCAGATTTGCTTGTGCACCAGGTACATGGAGAATGTGCTAGTAAGAATTCCAAGATATTACCATATCTGCATCGTGTGCAGGAATTGAAGAAAAGGGTGAAAAAATAGAGTTTCGGCATGTTCCCAAAATTCAAAATGAGTTTGTCGATGCATTGGCCACTTTGTCATCAATGATACACCATCCAGACAAGAACTTCATCAATCCTATCCCAGTAAGTATCCATAATCAGCCGGCATATTGTGCTCATGTCGAAGAGGAAACATATGGAAGGCCTTGGTTCCACGACATCAAAGAGTATCTAGCAAAAGGAGAATACCCAGAGCATGCAACTCATACTCAGAAACACACGCTTCAGAGATTATCCAATCATTTCTTCCACAGTGGAGGAACCCTATATAGAAGAACTCCTGATTTGGGACTGTTAAGTTGTGTCGACGCAAAAGAAGCTTCTAAATTACTCGAGGAGATACATGTCGGAACCTACGGTCCGTATATGAACGGCTTTGTCCTGACCAAGAAGATACTTAGGGCCGGTTATTTCTAGATGACCATGGAAAAAAATTGCATCCGGTATGTTCAAAAGTGCTAGTAATGTCAAGTACATGCAGATATGATAAAAGTGCTGACAAATGAGCTTAATGCAACGAGCTCACCTTGGAACTTCGTCGCTTGGGAAATGGATGTAATTGGTCCAATCGAGCCCACCGCCTCAAATGGGAATAGGTTTATTTTGGTAGCTATTGATTACTTCGCCAAATGGGTTGAAGCCGCATATTCCAAAGTTGTGACTAAGAAGGTTGTCGCGGATTTTGTTTGCGACCAATTTTTTGTCGGTTCGGAGTTCCGGAGACCATCATCACTGACAATGTCTCTAATCTCAACAGTGATCTAATGAAAGCCATGTGTGAGACTTTCAAATTCAAGAACAAGAATTCCACATCATATAGACCTCAAATGAATGGAGCCGTGGAAGCTTCCAACAAGAATATCAAGAAGATACTGAGGAAAATGATAGAAAATCATAAACAATGGCACGAGAAGCTACCATTTGCTTTACTGGGATACTGTACCACAGTCCGCACATCAACCGGGGCAACTACTTACTTGTTGGTTTATGGTACTGAAGCTATTATCCTCGCCGAAGTGGAGATTCCTTCCTTAGGAATCATACAAGAAGCTGAGCTCAGCGACGCAGAATGGATGAGAAGCCGTTATGAGAAGCTAGCCCTCATAGATGGAAAGAGGATGAACACATTATGCCACATACAACTTTATCAGAACATGATGTCAGAGCCTTCAACAAAAGAGTTAAGCCGAGACAGTTCACACCGGACAACTAGTGTTAAAGAAAATCTTCCCACATCAAGATGAATCCAAAGGGAAATTCTCTCCTAATTGGCAAGGTCCTTACATGGTTCATAGAGTTCTGACAGGAGGATCCCTCATACTCGCGAAAATGGACGGAGAAGTCTGGCCAAAGCCGATCAATTTGGATGCAGTCAAGCGATATTATGTGTAAACTATTTATGTTTTCCGCATATGATGTAAATTGAACTACGCTCGACTTGATTCCCTTTTAAGAGGTAATGTAGGAAGCCCTGTGGGTTCGGTCATAATTCAATAAAATTTCTATTTCCCCGCAATCAGAAACTTGGGAAGAATTTTGAAGAGGACCCTCAAAATTCCGAAGTAAGTTCAGCCGATCGCAACATAAAGAGCAGTCAGAAAGATTTTCCATTGAACTGGGGCAGAATTTTAGGAGGACCCTCAAAATTCTACAGCAAAAGAAGTCGCAATGTCTCTAATCGTGTTACAATCATTGGTTCATCTAACCAATTTATAAAAATATATTTTTATTATACCTTTGAAAGCTAGGCAGGTTCTTTTTTGAAATAAACTCTTTTTAGCAAATGTTGCCCCCAATAATTTGAACAGGATCTTCAAACAGAGTGAAGCAGATCAAGCAGGTCGATGGAGGCACGAACCGACCCCCATACAGACCTCACGATGTTACTTTGAATGTAGGAACGAGGAATATGCACACCTTGGAATCACGATCTTCATAACAACAAAGATACTGAACCCATTTCCAGCTAAGAAATACTCTTCCATCATCTATTATCTGTTCTATTTGCATTGGGACTAAACTTGTCCCAAATCTTGCATGAGGCTAAGACATGCCTCCATATTCGCACAAGGCTAAGCACTTCCTTTTATCTGCATGAGACTAAGCTCTGTATCAAACTTGCATGAGGCTAAGCCTTGCCTCTCCATCTACATAAGGTTAAGCATTGTCTTCACCCCGCATGGGACTAAGACCTGTCCCAAATTCTGCATAAGGCTAAGCCTTGCCTCTCCATTTGCATAAGGCTAAGCACTGCCTTCAATTTGCATGGGACTAAGCCCTGTCCCAAATTCTGCATAAGGCTACGCCCTGCCTCCATATTCGCACAAGGTTAAGCACTGCCTTTTATCTGCATGAGACTAAGCTCTGTCTCAAACTTGCATGAGGCTAAGCTTTGCCTCTCTATCTTTATAAGTCTAAGCATTGCCTTCACCCTACATGGGACTAAGCCCTGTCCCAAATTCTGCATGAGGCTAAGCCTTGCCTCTCTATTTACATAAGGATAAGCATTGCCTCCCTGTCCTGAATTCTGCATGAGACTAAGCTCTGTCTCAATTTCGCATGAAGCTAAGCCATGACTCCAATTTCGCATGAGGCTAAGCCTTGCCTCTCTATTTGCATAAGGCTAGCACTGCCTTTACCTCGCACGAGACTAAGCACGGGCTCCCTTGCACTACCTATTTTCTTCTCTCGGGCTAAGCTCTGCCCTAACCTTCCTACAAGACTAACCTTGTCTTGTTGCTTCTAGCATCATATTTTGCACCTCATGGGCTGAAATATCGCTAACTTGTCCGAAGGCGTCATAGTCTAAAGGCATCATCCTCATAGGCGGAAGACACCATGCCATGGACGGAGGATCTCTCAAACTTGCATATCATTATTCAAAGGCATCATGGTTCGGAGGCACCATTTTCATGGCTCGAGAACATCATTTCATGGCCTGAGAATCCCTCACTAAACAATTCATGGCCCGGGAGATCATGGTCTACGGACATCATCCTCAACCGTCCAAAGACAATTCTCATGGGCTGAAGGGAATTTGCATCATGTTTAGGTTTATGCACAGATAAATGCTTGTAGCACATCTTTTATTTGCAGGTAACCCGATGAGAAACCATTATCCCAACAAGAGCAATCCCGCTCCAGTCCATGCACACTACTTCAGACCTGACCGCTCATCATAACCGTTTCACCTATTCCAAAACCTTGTGTCCGTTCTTGTGATAACTATATCGGTATATTTCGTTGATGAATCCAGAACTACACACGACCTGATTCTTGTAAAACCAATGATATTTAGGTAGCTCGAAAATCAGAGTGCGGCTTATGTCTCTCAAATCACCCTACTCGGTCATCATATCTTTACCTGACAACACTTTCATCCTTCCCGGGTAAAGAGGGGCAGCTGTTGATACCCAATTTTTCCCTATACTATTTTTAAAATGCATATCTATTTTCAAAACAGTACATGAGCATCAACTTATATATTTCCATAATTTCTGCATTTTTCTAAGGATTTTTATTAATTTATCCTAGTATTTTTATTATATAAATAATTACTAATTGCATCACAAATGGCTTTATAACAATTTGATGACTTAATTTTACCATTTATATTCATAATAGGCTTTAATTGTTCCATAATATCCACATTAAATTTTTTGGATTATAATTGCAACGACTTTGCAATAATAGCCTATGTACGCATTATTACATTATTTCACCAGAAAATAGCTTTTTATATTTTTATAATATTGAGTAATTATTTTAAACCATTTTTTATGCATGAAAATCCTTTTTATAATTTGTTAGTTATTTTCAAAAATTATTTTATTAATTGGTTGGTTATTTAACAAAAAGTCCCTTTCAATTTCGTTTCAACCCAATTATACCAGCCCAAATATCTTAAACCCAAGCCCAATCCTTCATCTACCCGACCCAAACCCCTCTTTAATCGTGGCTGTTGATCTCTGAGATCAATGGTCCACATTAGCCCTTTCCTTTTTTATTCTCATCCAACCCTAACCCCCTTCATTTTCCCTTTTTCCCGCCGTCTTCGTTCCCTAATCCCTCTCCTTCTCTCTCAATCATTCCCCTAAAAACTAGCTGCCATTACCGGAAAATCTCACCATTCATGAGGTTTCTCTGTATTTTCTGTCCCTTGCCGGCCTTCTACATCTTCTGGTTGTTCGACTTCATCAATTTCTAAGAGAATCTCAAAGAGATTCAACCTAGTTTTGTTCGAAACCTTTCTCACAGGCCTGTCTATGGCCATTTCCGTTTGTGAGAGTTATTCTCTTCTTATTTATGGTTCACATCTATGGTTTTAGACGAGTTTCCTTTCATCTCTGTCATTTTTGAAAACCCTAATCTTATGACTACTTGGGTTTGTTCATATCCTTATAGATCTAAAATGTTTTAAGTGTTATTTGATTCTTTTCCTCAAAAATATTTTGTTGTTATTCGATTCCAGTGTTTCTAAGAACTAGGGTTCGTCCTAAGTTCTCTTCAAAACGTTTTTGACTTTCAAGTGTTTGAATCTGATTATCCTTTGCTATTCCGACTATTTTTTTGTGTGTATATGCTTAAACCCTAGGTCTTTCTGTTTCTTGCACTGATTGCTTTAATTTTTTTCCCGTTATTTTTTTATTTATGTCAATCAAATAGATTGACTGATTTCATTAGGATTCGAAGTATATTTTTCTGTTAAAATTGGTGTTTCTCTGTGACTTTACCTATTTTCCTTATCTATGACTTTTAATTGGTACTACCTGCCTTACTTAGACTAATTAGTCTGGTTTATGGTCAATAATTGATTTGTTTACCTTATTTGAATCCCAATCTGAGTTGTTACGGGATTCTCCCCAATTTAAGGGGTCCTTTTTGGATTTTTCTGTGTGAATTGATTGAGTTAATTCCCCAATTAACTGATTGATTACCTTGTCTTATGAACTCTGATTTCTTTACCTTAATTGGTTTACTTTGCTAAGTGCTATATAAACCCCACTCTAATTTTTCTTTATGGACACGAACACAATTCAGAAAGAAATTCACACACACTTTGCTCTCTCCTTTCTGCTACTTGTGTTTACTGCATTGTCTAGCCGGCTGAAAGCCAAGGCTACACCACTGAGTTCTGCATACTTTCACCTTATGTTTTGCTATCTTAACTGGTATGTCTCCACTCCTATTGTCATTCATTATGCTGTGAAGATTAAACTTGTGTGCTTTTCTTGCCTATTGCTCTACTTCTGTGTTTAGACATATATCTTTCCTGTTTATTGCTTTTAATCAGTATGCTCTACTTTTGTATCTAGATATATGTCTTTCTTTTTTACTACTTTAAACTAACATGTCTACTTCTGTATTTAAACTTCCATCTTTCCAGTTTATTTCTTTTATTCAGCATGTTCACTTCTGTGTCTAAATTTCTATCTTTCCTGTCTATTGACCTCAATTAGTATGACCGCTTATGTGTAAATAGTTCCATGTCTTTTCTGTGAATTTATTTCAATTAGTATGACTACCTATGTCTTACCTGTTATTGACCTTTGTTAGCATGAGTACTTCCTTGAAGCCAGACTTCTATGTCTTTCCTGTCTATTGCTTTAAGTCAGCATGATCACTTCAGTTGGTATGCCATATTTAGTGTTGTGTAATCTAGTTATTAAACTTATGTGCTTCCTGTTTTGGCTCTTGATCATGTATGTCTATCCCTGTTGAGTTCCATGGAATCTGATTGTTACAATATGCCAACCTGCTGTGTGTTAACCATCATGCGCCCACCCTCACCCAATTTATGCGTTCCTGACTAAGGACTTTTGTGTTCCTAACCCCTGCTACCCTGCTTTGTGAAGTTGTTTGTTTATTATTCTATTCTCAGCATGCTATATTCCCACCTAGTGCTAATTAATGAACCAAGTTGAATCTAGGCAATGTGAAACTTTGCCTAAAATGGCTGTGATCTTGTTTTTGTCCCTTGTTTGATTAAGGGAAGTCTTTGTTTGAACTCAGAGTGCTGCAATGACTCTCTTTATTCTTATTTACTTCTAAACTGTTTTCTTAAAACTATTCCGTACTCTCCATATATTAGTTTTTAACTCCTACTCTTAGAATACCTAGGGTCCTGCTCCTCCAGTGTGAGCAATGCCTAGGAGTCCATGAGACTCCTCCGAACTCTGACACACTAGGGCTGGATTTTCCAACTTTTGTTCACAAAAATATTTCTTTGAAAGGGCTATGGTGTTGGGAACTTTGACACACCAGAAGCCCATTTGGTGTATTATGAGTTATTGGCACACTTCAGACTTGGTTGAAGGCCTGGTTTTACAGGTTTACATTTGGGACTATCCAGGCTCCCTATAACATAGTAATTTAATTTTGTAATTCATTTATATATGGTCTGTAATAATAATTCTTGTAAAAACAGATATTGGGGTTATTAGTAAAGCTGGGAAGTATTTTTATATATCTTTGTTGGGATCGGGTAGAAATCATGCCTATAGGATTGTTGTGACTATTTATATGCATTAGAAATCATGCCTATAGAACTTATCTCATAGTCCTAAATTTCCACTCTACATCCTAGAAATCCTGTTATGGGACGTTTAATAATTCTGTATCAAAATCCATGTTCATGCATATATTCAAGTCTCAATGTGCATTAGAAACCATGCCTATAGGGTCTTCTTTGGTAATTATCAAACTCATATAACATTCTGTTCAATTAGATATCATGTCCTTAGGAAAATCATATTTGAAATTAGCATGCCCATAAGGAATAGGTATAAAAAAAGGTTTGACACTTAGATATCATGTTTATAGAGATAAAAAATGTAAAATCAATTCTCTGTGTTTATATGTCCTGAAGTAATGCTTGTGATCATTTTCAATGTATAGACAACATGCCTATAGGGTCTAAACGGATAAAAACTGCCTGTTTAAAATCAATCACTGGTTTAGAGTTATGATCCTGATTAATGCTTTGATGACATGTTTAGAGGATACCGCTTATCCACACCTAGGCAAGCCTGTATGACAACTAAAATTCTGAAGTTCTGAATTTTGTTTTTGTGACTACTTACAAACTGCCCAGATTCAGTAAGCCATAAAATCAGTAGGCAAGATAATTAGGGTTCACTGCCTCGCCTTAACAAATGTTGCATCTTCTGCTTTTGTGCTCATCTAGACATCCTGCTATAGGACTTTAAAGTGTTTAAATCACTTTTTGAGACGTGCAATTGTTTGCTTACTTGTGGAGGTAAATGTGAGCCTTTGACTGCTTTGTTATATGACAATCCTATCTGTTTTGCTTGTCGCTTAGATTTTCTCCTTTTAAGCACTATAGGTGACTCTAGAACCACTTTAATAGAGGTCCTAAACACCTCCAGGGCCATAGGTAAAGGGGAGGATAATGCACGCATAGAGTACATAGTAGAATCGCTTAAGTAATAATTAAGGGGAGGGTAATTGGGTAGTAAATGATATGATGACCTGTGCGCTAATGTTACGCGTAACACCTCTATTTGGGGAAAATTTACCGTGTATTGCACAGAATTGATCCTATAGGCTAATAGACCTAGGACCCCTTTAATTTTATCTATCTGTTCATTTCTATTTCCCTTAAAGACTAATTCGCTTAAATTGAGTTTGGCGGGACACACCGTTGTAGACCTCGAGGGGTGCCTAACACCTTACCCTCAAGGTAATTTCGAGCCCTTACCCAATCTTTAGTAATGTAAATTGGTTTATGAGTTATTAGCTTTAGGTTCCCTAATGCACCTTAATCCGTTAGGTGGCGACTCTTCAAATTCCATACCCCTTCCCAAAAGGAAGTGAGTTGTCCCAGAATGTCAAAAACCCCGGACTCCGTGAAGAAAAAGGGGCGGCGCGACATGGAGAATATTTCCAAGAGATTTTGCGATGACCATTGAATGACTAAATAGCATACCATCATCCAAAGAGAATGACATTTGTCCCAGACAGGTTTTCACAACCTAGAAGTTTTGTGAATTGGGTGTGATTCTTCGGCAATCTGACTGACGAAAAGGTTCATTGGATGTTTGAATGGTTCCCTATTAGTGAAATCATCATTAGATCAAGAGAGACTACTCATCTAGTGCTGATCGGGTTAAGGGGAATCTATCCTTATGCTCCTATAAGGGTAATAAGGCAAGCGGGAAGAAAACAGGTTATACCTCGGGTTTTCCAACACGGTCCAGCACAAAGCAGATTTTAAAGGGAATGTCATTCCATTCAAGTTTGAGGCACAAATATGTGGAATAAGAAGGTCATTGTGGAAAATGATACTATCGAGCCAGGCAGGTATCATGACGGCCATGTGTACTTCTACCCATCATGGTTGGTAGATGATATAGCAGGGGATGTCAAGCCAGGAATTAATCTGAAAAATGGGGTTATGGATGATGCTGCTGAAGCACAAGTCAAGTATAGGATGCTGCACAAGAGGGTCTTCGAGTCTGAAGCTAGGCATTTGGAACAACACAAAGTGGATATGGAAGCAATCAATGAATGGAGAGAAATTTCGACTCAATCAATAGAGATATTGGAATATTTGGAGCAAGGATTAATGGAACTCGAGGGAAAGATGAGAAAGAGACTCTCGGATTATCAGAACACGAAAGGAAATGAAGGAGGGCATCTAGCAAGGGCTTATCTACTGTTGGATATGCGCGACGTGGGGAACTTGATTGATGGATCCAAGAAGGCCAAGCATGGAGAAGGTCCTTCTGGGTCCAAGTAGATTAGGAAACAATGTCTTTACTACTTTCTAGATTCTTTTTAGATTTTTGATTGTAATAAGGCAAATGCCATTAGTTACTTTCTCATTATTGTCGTTTTAGTAAAGATTTGACTCATTTTCGCATTAATGAAATGATGAAATTATTGTCATCAATTTTCTCCAAGCCTATGTGTCGCTTAGGGCTACCTCGGGCACAATGAGATCCCTCAAATTAGGACACGAATTTATTACACGATTCTGCAACACATGTTCAATATCGCAAATATTCTTTTAATACTCCTTACTGACTTGGTTACCTTTTTGTTTTCCTTTCTTTTGTTTATTCCCATTCCTCAAGGTTGGTCCGTGCATACTGGCATCGTCAGTATATCACACCAGATCAAGAGGTCCTCCACCTCCTCCTCCACCAAGTGATCCCAAGAACAAAAGAAAAGCGAAGATGGATGATATGAGTGGTATTAGAAAAGACAGTGCTACCCACCCAGAGAACATTGAAACTTCAGACGGTCGGAGTATTCCAACATAGAATGATTTGGTCATACGTCTTGAACCGAAAATATTGGAGCTACAAGGGGAAATTGAGCAGGGCCGGAACTTGGCAAACCTTTTCCGCACTCTAAACGTCCCTGATATCAACCAACAAAACACAAATGCCCAAAATATGGTACCTCCCCAAAACACACAAAACCAAAATCCGCAAAATCCTCCCGCACCTTATCAATACACCACACCTCCTCAAAACCATAACCCTCCACCAGTACCTACCCCTCCACAACACCATCACCATCCGACTCAATATCCACAAACCACAACTTACTACACTCTTGAAAACGCACCACAACTTAATCCTGATCCCCAAAACTCAACCAATGACCACCATTATGCTCGGATTCCCGGAGTCCACCAAAGTAATCCCATAAATGTGGAAACTTTACCCCATACCCCACAACAGACCCTATATATACCAAAATCCACCGAGAAGGACATGTTCATCAAGAACATGGGGGAAGAACTCAAGAAGCTCACTGACAGGGTACAGAGTGTCGAAGGACGCAAGGGAATTGAGGGTTTGAATTATGAGGATTTGTGTATTCAGATAGATATAAAATTGTCGGAGGGTTACAAACCTCCCAAGTTCGAAATGTTCGACGAAACTAGTGATCCGAAAGTGCATCTGAGAATGTATTGTGATCAATTTGTAGGGTTTGGCAAGGATGAACGAATCCGTATGAAGTTGTTCATGAGGAGCCTCACTAGGGATGCCTTGTCTTGGTACATCAGTAAGAACCGAAAGAAGTGGGTTCATTGGGTGAGCATGACGTCAGATTTCATGTATCGGTTATGGATCAACACAGAAAAAGTGCCAGATGTTTTATACATTCAGAACCTCAAGAAGAAACCAATGGAAACCGTGCGCGTGTATGCTACTCGATGGAGGTCTAAAGCCACAAAAATAAGGCTGGCACTTAAAGAAGAACAGATGAATAAGTTCTTCGTCAGAGCTCAGGACCCGCAATACTATGAAATATTGATGGTTATTGAAAACCATAAATTTTCTGACATAATCAAGTTGGGAGAAAGAATAGAAGAAGGGATAAAAAGCGGAATGGTGACAAACTTCGAAGCACTCCAAGCCACAAACAAAGCTTTACAGTCAGGAGGTATTTCCAAGAAGGAAGAAGTGGGTGCAGTAATGGTAGCACAATCCCCAAAGTCTCCTCTCACATACCAAACACCTCCACCCACATATCAGCCTTCACCCCCTCCAGATACCAACAACCTGCCGCCACCTACCATACTTATAACACCCAACCAACATACTACCATTCACCTCCAGCCCACCAAAATTACCAAAAACCAACACCAAATTTCGACCGCAGACCATCCAGACAATATACTCTGATTGCTGAACCGATAGACCAACTATACGAGAGACTAAAGGTTGTTGGTTATGTCACTCCCATCACTGCCGTTGCTATGGAGAACTCTTCTCAGTGGATTAACCCAAATAAGACATGTGCATACCACTCTGGAATGAAGGGTCATACTATTGATGAGTGTCATACTTTGAAGGATAAGATTCAGACATTAATTGACACTAAATTCATACATGCAAAGGAGGCCGCACCCAACGTTCGTAACAATCCTCTCCCAGATCACAAAGGTGAAGGAATAAATGTGATAAAGACCGATGAAGAATTGCAATAAGAAAGGCCAATTGGACTCATTCGAGAAGGGGATAATCCTAAAACATCTCCAGTCACTCTCACACCTATTGTGGTACAAACCCAGGCACCAACTGAAGTTGAGGTCGCTGCACCAACTTTGTTTGAAATTTAAGTGACAACACCTTTCACCGTGATGGTAGCACCTACGACGTCTTATAAGTCTTATGATATACCATGGGATTATGTTTCGGAAGCAAGAAGGAAAGGAAAAACAAAAATGAAAGAAGTAGGTACAGCGTAGGGCATTACTAGAACAGATAGGGTTTATACACCCGAGCATTTGGGAGGAACAAGAAAAGAAGCTGCATCTAAGTCGCCTGTCATTGAGACCGGCCCAGATGACCTTTGGAGAAAGGTGCAAGCAAGAGAATACTCTGTAGTTGACCATCTGAACAAGACCCCTGCTCAAATATCCATTTTATCATTGCCGCAAAACTCCGAGGCACATAGGAATGCTCTGATGAAGGTGTTAAATGAAGCCTATGTACAAACTAACAACACTAATGGAGAAATGGACAACATAGTAGGGCAAGTGTTGGAAAGCCACAAAATCACTTTTCATGAAGACGAGCTACCACTAGAAGGACTAAGTCACAACAGGTCTTTGCATATCATAATGAAATTTGAAGACAAATTCATCGCCAGAGTCCTGAGAGATGGGGTTCGAGTCTCAACATATGTCCGCTAAATACTCTGAAAAGATTGAGTAAGGACCTGCACGAAATACGAGCAGGAAGTATGAATGTGAAATCCTTTGATGGATCTCAAAGGGCCACAATTGGAGAGGTCAACCTTAGCCTACAGATGGGTCCAACATGGTTTGATGTCGAATTCCAAGTATGCTACCTACAACCTATTGTTGGGACGACCCTTGATACATGCCGCTGGGGCCGTAGCTTCTACTCTAAATCAAGCCGTGAAGTTTGAGTGGAACCATCAAGAATTGATCATCTATGGAGACGTGAATAGCCTCATTTATACCAATCAGATTGTTCCGGTTGTTGAGAATAGAAGGAACTTGGGTGGAGAAACATACCATCGCATGGAGCGCGTCAACGCAATTGAGAAAGACAAATGGTGGAGCAGTAAGATATAAAGCATATTGTCATGGACAGGGTATGAACCTGGCAAGGGTCTCGGTAAGAATCTCCAGGGGATCACCAAACCAATACAGTTAAAGCGTCATGGTATAACTTTTGGGCTTGGGTATGAATACACTTAGAAAGAGTATCAGGATTGGTTGCCGCCATGGCGTGGTCCTTATTACCCTCTATAACAACCAGTACCACATTATCACTAGTCATTCTATAAAGCTGACATGATGTGGGGGTCCGAAGAAGACGAAGTTTTAGCTGGCATAAGGAATCTGTTTCTGGATGATGAAGACATGGATTGCAGTGTGATAGTTGAGGAGGTGGAGGAGGAAGGCCTTATTATTCAGACCATGGAGAAAGGAGCTGTTCTCAAGAACTGGACTGCTACACCATCAAGTGTCTGTCGAGTTCCTGGGTAGCCTGGCAATCAGCATTACTTATTTTTAAAAGCAATTTTATGAGTATCTAATACATTTTCAGTATTTTGTTTTAAGCGTTTTTCATTTTAAAATAATTATTTGAATCATCGAGCTGCACTTGTTTGACGTTTTTAATTGTTTTATCAATGGATTGTTATTTTAGTATTTATCATTATCCTTTACATTTCTCTTTACAGTGTTATTGTTACTTATCCCGATGAACCTACTACTCTGACATATAGTGAGCCAATGCAACATAAGGATAGTGATTCAGAGGATCTGGAAAAGGATATAATACCTGAGGAAATTGTCAGAGAAGTGGAAAACTTCGAGAACAAGCCTAAGTCTAATTTGGACGAGACTGAAACAGTTAACTTGGGAGATTCCGAAACAGTCAAGGAAACGCGTGTAAGCATTCATCTATCGCCTTTAGAGTAGGAAGAATATATCCGGTTTTTGAAAGAGTATGAGGATATTTTTGCACGGTCCTACGATGATATGACCGGTTTGAGCACATCCATAGTGGCTCGTAAGCTACCTACCGATCCAATGTGTCTACCTGTAAAGCAGAAGCTCAGAAAATTCAATTCAGATATGAGTTTGAAAATAAAAGAGGAAGTCACTAAGCAAATCAGAGACAAGGTTCTCAGAGTGGTTGAATATCCGACCTGGTTGGCTAACATTGTGCCAGTTCCAAAGAAAGATGGAAAGGTCAGAGTGTGTGTCGATTATCGGGACTTAAATAGAGCAAGTCTCAAAGAGGATTTCCCATTGTCCAATATATACATACTGATGACAATTGTTCCAAGCACGAACTCCAATCCTTTGTGGATTGCTTCGCGGGATATCATCAGATCTGGATATATGAAGAGGATGCTGAAAAGACAGTCTTTATTACACCATGGGGTGTGTATTATTACAAAATGATGTTGTTTGGCCTGAAGAATTCCGAAGCCACTTATATGAGAGTTATGAAAATCATTTTCCACGACATGATACACAAGGAGATAGAGGTCTACGTGGACGACGTCATCATAAAATATAAAAAGGGTGCAAATCACATAGCAGATTTGAGTAATTTTTTTGATCGACTTCGAAGGTACAATCTGAAACTGAATCCTGCAAAGTGTGCCTTCAGAGTCTCTTCTGGAAAATTGTTAGGGACACCTCCAAAGAACAAGAAAGATGTGATGAGTTTCTTAGGGCGTCTCAATTACATCCGCCGTTTCATAGCACAATCAACGGTGATTTGTTAACCGATTTTCAAAATGTTGAAAAAAATTCCGTAATAAGTTGGACCGAAGAGTGCCAGAAATCCTTTGACAAGATCAAGGAATATTTATCCAAACCACCTGTTCTGGTCACACCAAAACCTGGGAGACCTCTACTACTTTATTTATCTGTCTAGATGGGGCTTTTGGTTGTGTTCTGGGACAACACGACGAGACGGGAAGAAAGGAGCAGGACATATACTATCTGAGTAAGAAATTCACACCTTAGGAAGCATGGTATTATTTGCTGGAGCTCACCTGCTGCGCTTTGACATGGACAACTCAAAAGTTGAGGCACTACTTCTGTGCCTACACTACATATCTCATATCAAGGATGGATCCGCTAAAATACATCTTTTTGAAACCCATGCCTACGGGAAAGTTAGAAAAATGGCAGATACTACTGGGTGAGTTCGACATCATCTATGTAACTCAGAAAGCGGTCAAAGGGCAAGAATTGGCGGATCATCTGGCAGAAAATTCTGTGATGGAGAATACAAACTACTAAAAACATATTTTCCCAACAAAGAGGTATCATTCATAGGGGAGGATATCACCGAAGCCTATGATGGTTGGAGAATGTTCTTCGACTGATTTACGAACTTCAAAGGAGTGGGTATTGGAGCAGTCTTAGTATCATAAACAGGTCAACACTATCCAGTATCCGCAAAACTTAGGTTTCCATGTAATATCAACATGGCAAAATACGAGGCCTGCATCTTAGGACTCAGGCTAGCCATTGACATGAATGTTCAGGAATTGCTGGTAATTGGAGATTCCGACCTTTTGGTACATTAGGAATTAGGAGAATGGCCACAAAGAATACCAAAATATTTCCATATTTGTACTATGTAAAAGAGCTGATGAAGAGATTCACAAAGATAGAATTCAAATATGTTCTTAGAGTCCAGAATGAGTGCGCAGACGCATTGGCCACTTTATCTTCCATGATACAACACTGACAAGAATTTCATCGATCCTATCCCAATAGGGATTCATAATCAGTCGACTTATTGTGCTCATGTTGAAGAAGATATTGATGGAATTCCATGGTTTCATGACATCAAATAATATTTGGCAAAAGAAGAGTACCTGGAGCACGCAAATCATACTCAGAAACACACACTCTGAAGATTATCCAATCACTTCTTCCAAAGCGGAGGAATTTTGTACATAAGGGCTCCAGACCTGGGATTATTACGGTGTGTCAATGCCAAGGAAGCTTCAGATTGCTCGAGGAAATACATGCCAGAACTTGCGGACTACACATGAACGGTTTTGTCTTAGCTAAGAAGATATTGAGAGCAGGATATTTTTGGATGACTATGGAAACAGACTGCATCAAGTATGTCCAAAAGTGTCATCAATGCCAAGTACATGCTGATATGATACGAGTGTGACCCAATGAACACAATGCAACAAGTGCACCTTGGCCTTTCTCCATTTGGGGGATGGATCTCATCAGTCCAATCGAACCCGCCGCTTCAAATGGGCACAGGTTCATTCTAGTGGCCATAGACTATTTCACAAAATGGGTTGAGGCTGCAAGGCTATAACTAAGAAGGTCCTCGTGAATTTAATTCGAGATCGTATCATTTGTCCATTCGGGGTACCAGAATCAATCATCACCAACAAAGCCGCCAATCTTAATAGTGACCTGATGAAATCCATGTGTGAGACTTTCAAGATCAAACACAAGAATTCCACAACATACATGCCGCAAATGAATGGAGTTGTGGAAGCCGCCAATAAGAACATCAAGAAGATATTAAGGAAAATGGTAGATAATAATAAATAATGGCACGAGAAATTACCATTTTCCCTGCTTGGATATCATACCACTGTTTGCACATCGACTAGGGAAACTCCTTATCTGTTGGTCTATAGTACTGAAGTCGTTATTCCCGCCGAAGTAGAAATTCCTTCTTTGAGAATCATACAAGAGGCTGAACTCAGTGATGCATAATGAGTATGAATTAGCTATCAACAACTGGATCTCATTTATGGGAAAAGAATGAATGTGGTATGTCACAGTCAACTCTACCAGAACAGAATGTCCATAGCTTTCAACAAAAAGGTCAGGCCTACACAATTCACACCGGGACAGTTGGTGCTAAAGCGGATCTTCCCGCATCAATATGAAGCCAAGGGGAAGTTTTCATCCAATTGGTAAGGGCCCTACATGGTTCATCGAGTACTAACAGAAGGAGCACTCATACTTGCAGAAGTGGACTGGGAAATTTGGCCAAAACCTATCAACTCAGATGCATTCAAGAGGTACTATGCTTAGGATTGTTTACAATTCTTCATTTGATGTAACTGAACTACGCTTGACCTAATTCTTGTTTAAGAAGGGATACGTAGGCAGCCTTGTAGGTTCGGTCACATCTTAATAAATTCCTCATTTGTTGCCATTATCAAAACTAGGGCAGAATTTTGAGGAGGACCCTCAAAATTCTAAGGCAAGGAGGTCGCAATGTCTCTAAAATATGTCACAGTCATCGATTCATCTAAATAACTTAATATTGCATGCTATTATATTTTAAACAACAATATTCATGTTTTCAAAAATTTTATTTCTATAAAAGCTAGAAGTTACCCAAGGCAAGTAAAACACGATCTCGAGACAGGAGCAAAGGCAAAGCAAGAAGACGAAAGCACGAACTGACCTTTCCCCACAAAACTCACAATTTTTCTTTGGATGCAGGCACAATAAGACAACAATATCTGCATACACATCAGGTCACTACCCTCAAGATAACAATTTATCTATCACAAGCACCTCCAACTAAGAAATGTTTTACTATCACTCATCGTTTTCTTGCATAAGGCTAAGCACTGCCTCCCTAATTGCATAAGGCTAAGCATTGCCTTTCGTTGCATGAGTCTAAGCATTGCCTCCCTAATGGCATAAGGCTAAGTACTACCTTTCATTGCATGAGGCTAAGCATTGCCTCCCTAACTGCATACGGCTAAGCACTGCCTTTCCTTACTTGAGGCTAAGTGTTGCCTCCCTAATTGCATAAGGCTAAACGTTGCCTTTCTTTGCATGAGGCTAAGCACTGCCTCCTTAATTTCATAAGGCTAATCAATTCCTTTCTCTCATGAGACTAAGCATTGTCTCCCCTTTGCATGAGGCCAAGCACTGCCTCCCCAATTGCATAAGGCTAAGAACTACCTTTCCTGCAATAGACTAAGCATTGTATCTCTCTTTGCATGAGGCTAAGCACTGCCTCCCTTCTTGCATAAGTCTAAACAATGTCTTTCCTGCATGAGACTAAGCTTTGTCTCCTAATTGCATAAGGCTAAACACTGCCTCTCTTTTCATGAGACCCAACATTGTCTCCTCCTCTTGCTCAAGGCTAAGCACTGCCTTTCTTTGCGTGAGACTAAGCATTGTCTCCTAATTGCATAAGGCTAAGAATTGCCTTTCTTTGCATGAGACTCAACATTTTCTCTTGCTCTTTCTCAAGGCTAAGCACTGCCTTTCTTTGCATGAGACGAAGCATTTTTTCCTCTTCTTACATAGGGCTAAGCATTGCCTTTCTTTGCATTAGACTAAGCATTGTCTCCCCTTTTTGCATAAGTCTAAGCCCTGCCTTTTCAGCAAGTTTAAAGACTATCTCTATTACGCTATCTAAGACTTAGAACTATCCTCTATTCACCTGGGGCTAAGTATCGTCCTCATCTTACACAAGGATAAGCCTTGTCTTGTTTCATTGCGCATACGACCAAAAATCATATCCTTGCATTTCATGGGCTGAAACATTGCCAATTAATCCAAAGGCATCATAGTCTGAAGACATCATCCTCATAGCCGAAAGACACCATTTCATGGCCCGAGGATCTGTCAAAAAATGCACATCATTATTCAAAGGCGTCATGTTTCAGAGGCACCATTCTCATGGTCCAAGGACATCATTTCATGTCCTGCAAATCCCTTATCACATGATTCACGGCCCAGGACGTCATGGTCTAAGGACATCATCCTCACCGTCCAGAGACAACCTTCATAGTCCAAAGGGAATTTGCATCATGTTTAAATTCTCGCAACAATCTATATATACTTGCATGCATCGTGTTTAAGGTTTGTAGGTAATCCAAGAAGTAACCGTTCTTCAAACGGGAGCAATCTTCGCTCCAGTTTCCGTTCAACATTCACATCCTACAATTATTTCAAACGTAACCAACCACCATAAGTTACCCATTTTTACTTGATAACCGTCCAGATACTCGTTCTGAGATACATGTGTAACATTTCGGACTCACATTCATGATTTCGTATAAACTCATTGGATAATTTCCTACCCAAAAGAACCCTTTCCGAAGCATACGACCATTCCTATAACAACTTCATCGGTTTAGTTCACCGTTGGATCCAGAACTACACATGGACTGATTCTCATAACACCAGGATTTGTATGCAACTCAGGAACCAGGGTTCGACCTCTATTTTTCAAAGCACATCATTCGGCTAAAATAGATCATCATTTTCTTTACCTGACAACTCTTTCATCATTTCTAGGTCAAGAGGGGCAGTTGTTGATACCCAATTTTGCCCTCATATTTTTTAAATAAGCATAAATACTTTAAAAATATTATTTTTCATCATTATTTAATTTACAAGATTTACACAAGCACTTTTTATAGTTTTCCATAAATATTTAGAGCTCTTAAATTAATTTTTCTTGCATTAAATTACATAAATATTTAGTAATTATCCCTTTAAATTATTTGTGATGACTTAATCACTTAAAATTATTATTTACACCCCTAATACATTTTTTAAAATTATTTTCAATTCATTTTTATATAATTACAATTGTATTTTTAAAAAATTTACAATACTAGTTTATATTTTGCAGTCTTTTCGCGATTGACATTTCATTTAGGGACAAAATAATATTTTATATTTTTTATAGTCTTCTATCATTGTTTAAAGTATTAATTTACACAAGTCGAATTTTTATATATTTATTTAGCTATTTTATTAAATTATTTCTCTTTTAATTTCTACTTAAAAAAGCTGGCCCAATTTTGAGTTATTTTCGGACCAGACAAACCCAAATACCTGGCCCAAAACCTCAAGCCCAATCCCAGGCGACCCTGCCCAGTCCAAAACCGACCCAGACCCCCTTAAACCTCAGTCGTTGATAAAAAATGATTAACAACGCACAACCCTCAACCCCCTTCTCTTATAACCCAATCCCTAAACCCTAAAGACCATTGTCTCTGCCTAGCCGCCCTCAAACGCTCCTCCCCACCAAAAACCCAAATCGCCGCCTTCTACAATTCTTCTCCTAATCCCAGCTACAATGGGATTCTCCCCTCATTTACTTACCATATCAGTTTTTCTACGCTACTGGGTGTTTCTCCATGGTATCACTTAGTACTTGCCATGGGAAAGTACTATCTCTCTGATTCTGCCGGTTCAATTCCAATCTTTTGAATCTGGGCCATATCTCGTCTACATACGTTCAATACCATATTGTGTGAGTCCAATTTCGTTTGGATTTTTTCTCATTTACATTTTCCCCAAAAAATTAGGGTTTCTTGGATTTCTCTCTTAAATCGATTTGCATGTTTTCTTTCGTTATTTGTTTTTTAATTTACTTCGTTTCCTTGTATGATTCATTAAACTTTACTGCTATATAAACCCCCTATCTTCCTATTGTGGGGGTTTATATAGCAGTAAAGTTTAATGAATCATACAAGGAAACGAATGTTATACTGGGTATTTCATTTTGAGCCTATTGTGGGCCTGTTGTCACTGTTGTGTAACATTTGTATATTTACTCATTATTGGGCCTATAATAACCTTTGTATAAACGATTGGGGTGTTAGTAAAAAGGGGAATGGGTAGAATTTAATAATTGCATGCAAAAAATGGGTAGATAATATGCCTATAGGACCTGGTAATTTATTTGTTATATATGTTTTTCAATTACTATGTACATTATAGAAACCATTCCATTGGAGCACACACATACACACTGTCTGCTAGCAAACACAAGTAGAAAATGCTGCAATTATATTTATTGTTATGTGTTATTACAAAACATGTCAATAGGAATTAGTTGTCATTGATGTTTATTTCAATTCTCATCGCCTGCTAGAAATCATTCCTATAGGATTCCAATTATTCTATTTGGCGATGTTCACCTAGAAATTGCCTATAGTATTAAGATATGACAACAAAATAAGCTCTAAGTACTATGCGTTAGAGATCCTGCCTATAGGGAATAATTGCTTGCTATAATTGATTAATGCTAAACTACTCGAACACGGTTTCATGTACGTCACTGTTAGAAAGCATGAATAATTTTGGGACTTCTCCCAGCAGATTTTGTTATATTCAACTGCGTAGATCACCTAGGCATAACACATATAGGGTTAATAACTTAAAACTTACGATTTCAATAATCAGCTTGTAATACCTGGATAATTCTGTCTATGAGCAATATCCTGCATCTAAAACTGCCCCATACTTTGATTCAAAGACATCGAGAAATCATGTCTATAGGGCTTAAGGTTCTGAATTCTGAAATCTCCTAATTTGTATACATGTTTGCGTGTATTTGCTGTTTAAGTGTGGAGGTTAATGTGAGCCGGTAACTGCCTTTACATGAAGTCTTTATGTGTTTTTGCCTCTCGCCTAGTTTTTTTTTTCTCATTTTTGAGCAGCCTGGATAAGGTCTAGAACCATCCGAATAGAGGTCCAAAACCTCCTGGACCATAGGTATGGGACGGGTAGTGCATGCGTAGGGCACGGCTTAGAATTGAATTAGAACTGTCACGCCCCAAAATCCCACCATCGGGTCGTGATGGCGTCTAACGTTGTACCCGCTATACAAGCCAACGTGTAAATATAAACTAGCATATTAACATCAATTTAACAGGACAAACTAAATGGTTCACAATTTAACAACGGAAATAAATACGGTCTCATGCTAAATAAGGATAACACAATACAACAACGCGTAAATTTTCCCAAAACCTGGAGTCACAATCTCACGAATTGTCTACAAGAGTACTAAATACAAGTCTGAAAGGAAATATATGTCTGCCTCTGAAACTAGAGGAAAAACAAGACAGAATCGAAGACATAGGGATGGAAGAGACGCCAAGGCCCACGAACGCCAGCGGGTATACCTTGAAGCCTCTATGATAAGCTGGAAGACACTCCCACTAATGATGTCCTCCGGGTCAGGCTGTGTAATCTACACAACATAAAGAAGTGCAGGTGTACCATCAGTACAATCGATCACATGTACTGAGTAAGTGCCGAGCCTAACATCGGTGAAGTAGTGACAAGGCTAAGACACGACAACAAAATGTACGTGTGCAGTTCAATAATATAGCAGCAACTAAACAAGAATACAATTACGGGGTTAAGAGATATCAAGTACTGAAATGACAGAAACGAAAACAACAGTCTGAAATATCTAAAAATAGTAACGGGAAATGACAACACAGATTAAACAATGAAAGATGCGGCACGGCATGTCCCCTCGTGCATAATAACAATATAAAACACGGCACGAAATGTCCCCTCGTACATAATCAATATAAACATGGCACGGGATGTCCCCTCGTGCATAATAAAATATAAACATGGCACGGCATCACCCTTCGTGCTTTAACACTCTTCCTCACCCAAACAACAATCACAAACAAGGGCAAGGAAATACAAAGAGCAAACATAGAAATCCCGGCAAGGGAAAATCAATTAAACAATTAAATCCAGACAAGGGAACATCAATTAAACAATCAAATCCCGGCAAGGGAACCACGAAATGATGACCCGGCAAGGGTGTATTTCAATAACTCTTTCTATTTCTTTCACATTCATTTCCATGATTTATTCTACTACTTGAGCCAATGCTCCACAGGATGTAATTATCTCATATATCTTCATTATTCATTTCACAATTTGAGCCAATGCTCCAAAGGGTGTAATTATCTCAGATATCTTCATTATTCGTTTCACAATTTGAGCCAATGCACCAAAGAATGTAATTATCTCATATATCTTCACTATTCGTTTCACAATTTGAGCCAATGCTCCAAAGAATGTAATTATCTCATATATCTTCACGATTTCAGCCAATGCTCCAAAGATGTTTAAAGATTACAATTCCCTTCACATGCCCATTTACAACATATAGAGATCATCAATTAAGCATAGAAATTACAACAAAACCGGAATATTCACAATATAAGGACTCACGGTCATGCTAGACACCAATGTATAGATACTCGTCACCATGCCTATACATCGTATTTGACAATTAGCAAATGGCAAATAATACTCAACTCCTATTCCCTCAAGCTAAGGTTAGGCCAAACACATACCTCGGGTCCAAAGTATAGCAATCAACCCTCTAACACCGCCTTTCCTTTAGAATTCAACTCCGGAATGGTATTATCTATACATAATCAACTCAAGTATATCAATAAGGATTCACTGATTCAACTACATGGCCTAATTATCCATTTCCTAGCATTCTTTCAAAATTATCAAAATTCGACCCCGGGCCCACTCGCTCGGATTCTTGAAATTCTCGAAGGGAACACTCACCCAAAGCCTAAGGATCATTAATATATGATTTGTATTTGATTTCATGGCCAATTCACAGAAAATTATAAGGTGATCACAAGTTCTAGGTTACTACCCAATTTCTTGAAGTTTTGCACTAGTTTATGTGGTTATTTAAGCTAAGATGCATGCATGAAACTAATTTACGAGTGGAATTTACTTACCTTACAAGACCTGGTCGAAAGCTCTTAAAAATGGTTGAAATCGCCTAAGGAAGAAGATGAAAAATGAGGAAAATGGGTTTAAAACCCGTATTTAAACTCACTGCATGAACAGTGATTGCACCTGCGATGCCTGGGACCGCACCTGCGGTCTCGCACTTGCGAGAAAAATCTCGCACCTGCGGAGGCTGGCCAGGCCACTAGTGGTCACACCGGCGATGCCTGGGACCGCACCTGCGGTCTCGCACCTGCGATGCTGGGCAACCGCACCTACGATCACACCAGAGCAGGTGCACCAGCAGCCTTGCTTGCTAGTTTTTAGCCCCGCTAGATGCCCGGAAGGAACCTGGGCCCACCCGAGCCCTAATCCAAATATACCAACGAGTCCCAAATCATAATACGGACTCGCTCAAGCCTTCGGAACACTCAAAACAACGCTAAAACTCAAAATCACACCCCCAAACCTCAAGAACAAAACTTAGGAATTTTAAGTTTTCTAGCTTCGATAACAACGTGCCGAACTGACCTATACAACTCGGAATGATACCAATTTTCACAGATAACTCACACAACATCCTACAAACTTGCTCGTGCGTATCAAATTTCCAAAACAACATCATACAAATCGAATTAGGCCTCAAAATCCATGAATTCTATCAAATTTCATAAAACATCACATTTTCCATTTTTAAGTCTGAAACACGTCAAACGACATCCGATTTCAACCAAACTTTACAGAAGGTGATTAAACCATATATATACGACCTGTACCAGGCGCTGGAACCAAAATACGGGCTCGTTAGCATCACTTTCTAATCAGTTTACATTTTCAATTTCCTTAAATATTTTCAAAAAATAATTTTACTCAAAAATTCATTTCTCGGGCTTGGGACCTGGGAATTCGTTTCCGGGCATACGCCCAAGTCCCATATTTTCCTACGGACCCTCCGGGACCGTCAAATCACGGATTCGGACCCGTTTACCCAAAATGTTGACCGAAGTCAAATTTATTCATTTTAATATCAAATCTTAGCATTTTTCAATGAATCTCATATTTAAGATGTCCGGCTACGCGCTCAGACTGCGTACGCAAATCGAGGAAAGTACAAATGAGGTTTTCAAGGCCTCGGAAGTACGAAATGGGTAATAACATAGGTGATGACCCTTTGGATCGTCACAAGAACGCTTTTAGGTAAAAAACTTTAACATATTAATCGGGTAGCAGGAGATGATAGTTTGTGCCCGCTGAATAACATGAGTAACACCCTATCCCAAGGCTAAGAAATGTAGGACTCCCCCGTTCTTTCTTTCTTTCGTTCTAGTAGAATTAAAATAGTTGTACCTCTATATTCGCATTAGGATCTTTGTAATAAAATTCTTAGATTTTAGTAATCTCCTTGCTTATTTGATCACGTAGCCTAATTCACAAAATTTAAGTTCGGCCGGGACCCACAGTTGTGGACCTCGAGGAGTGCCTAACACTTTCTCTTTGAGGTAACTTGATCCCTTACCCGATCTTTGAGACACTGACTAGTTAAACCAGAGTCATTTGGAAATAGGTGCCCTAATGCACCTTAAAAATTGTTAGGTGGCGACTTTCCTCTTTTAATACCTCTTTAAAAGAGTTGTCACATGTCGAAACCCGATTTTGCGAGAAAAAGGGGCGTGACAGCATGGCGACTCTGCTGGGGATTTACACTTAGGCTCTTACCATAGCGAACTTGGCTTATGTGGATCAGTCTCCTTTGTTATAAACGCGCTTCCCTTTTCCATTTTTATTTGCTACTACATGCACATCCCTATCCCATTTTCCTTTACTCGTTTAATTCGTTGTTACATGCACATCCCTCTCTCATTTTCCTTTTACTTGTTACATGCACACCCCTCTTCTATTTTCCTTTTACTTGTTTAAATTCGTTGTAATATGCACATCCCCTCTCTTTTTCACCTTCATTTGCTTAAAACGGTTGTAACATGCATATTCCTTTTCCTATTCACCTTTATTTTCTCTAAACTACTCTTCATTTTGTAAAGATTTCTATATCATGTCTCTCCCGCCCCTACTCCCTTGCTTACTTTATTACATTCCCTATATTCCACAAACTAAATTCTTCGTTTGTCTTTATTTTATGTCTTTTATGTCTTACCTTAATACTATATTTAGTTCTTTTACATATGTACCATGCAAATACTTGACAATGTGTTATTATCTCTGTATAAAGCATGCTCCACATCATATTCCACTCATGCCCAATTAATAACATAGAGACACTTGATGAGTGTCCGCGCTCTTTCAAAATTACCCTTTTAAATTGGAAAGGCTTATTTGCAGTAGACTACTCGATCAGCGGTGCAGTCAAAGGTCCCATGCCTTTCCTCTCAAGTTGTCCGCTTCAGAGTACCGGTCTAGGCCATTCTAGAAATCTTGCTCCAATATCAATTGTTCATGCATCATGTCAGACCTATTATGGGTTAGAATGTTGTTCACATGATAATCCACTAAGATAAGCTTTGTCCAAAGTATGACGGGATTTCCATAATCTCAATGGACACCATCACGTTATGTGCATTACTTGGAGAAACCATGCTGGCATGTTGATCATTAATGTGTAAATAGTCAAATCTGGAGGGTGAAGGGCTAACTGTAATTGTCGGCAGAAAATGAAGCACGAATTCCCCAGGTTCGGCATGGTTCAAAACATCCCACCTTTGTTGCATGATTGGTGGAAGAACCTCTCGCCTAGTGACAAGAATCATGTGAAAAGGGTCCTTGGTAATTTACCGTCCTTATTGGATATCCGGCCAAATAGAGCAATGATTGAGGCCGCCACTATGTTTTGGGATGAAAAGAGGGTTGTCTTCCACTTTGGTGACATAGAAACGACTCCCATCCTAGAAGAAATAGGAGGCTTCGATAAGCTACCATGGGATAGTTTTGCACCGCTCCACCCCCCCCCCCCCCCCCCCCCCCCCCCCCCCCCCTCCCTCCCCCCAATTTTTTGAAAATGCTGGGTTTCAAGAAAAATGATGAGTTACTTTTCCTGAAGAAGTCATAAATCACATTTGAATTCCTTTATGAACGTTAAGAGAATATCAAGTCATATCACCTTCATCATGATGAACTTGCCATTACTTCCTTGGGTTGGATGCACCGCCGAGTTTATGTGTTCATTGTCTGTTTCTTGGGGTTCCTGGTATTTCTGATGAAAGGGAGAAGGATCCATACTCGCTTAGCCATGGTCTCTACGCTCTAGTGGAAGGAATCGAAGGACAAACTTACACTATCAACACCATGGTCTTGGTTGAAATGTACCACGCTCTAGATCGATGCAAGCATGGGTATGGACACTTAGAGGGTTGCGATATGTTGCTGCAGGTTTGGTTATTAGAAAATTTCCAGAGGGGAGAATATCGCCAAGAGCTTCTGCGACGACCATTAAATGACTACATAGCTTACCATCATCCAAAGAGAAGACATTTATCCCAGACAAGTTTGCACAACCTGGAAGTGTTGTGAGATGGGTGCGATTCTTCAGCAATCTGACTGACCAAAGGTACATTGGATGTTTGAATGGTTCCCTAATAGTGATTTCACCATCAGATCAAGAGAGACTAATCATCTAGTGTTTAATTGGTTAAGGGGAATCTATATTAAACTCTTATAAGGGTAATGAGGCAAGCGGGAAGAAAACAGGTTATACCTCGGGTTTCCAACATGGTCCAGTACAAAGTAGATTTAAAAGGGAACGTCATTCCGTTCAAGTTTGAGGCACAACATATGTGGAATCAGAAGGGCATTATGGAAAAAGATACTATCGAGCCAAACAAGTATCATGTCGACCATGTGTACTTCTACCCATCATGGTTGGGAGATGATATAGCGCGGGATGTCAAGCCTGGAATTAATCTGAAAAATAGGGTTATAGATGACACTACTGAAAGCACAAGTCAAGTATAGGATGCTGCGCAAGAGGGTCTTCGAGTCTGAAGCTAGGCATTTGGAACAACACAAAGTGGATATGCAAGCAATCAATGAATGGAGAGAAATTGCTACTAAATCAACAGAGAGATTGGAATATTTGGAGCAAGGATTAATGGAACTCGAGGGAAAGACGAGAAATAGACTCTCGGATTGTCAGAACAACAAAGTCAATGAAGGAGGGCATCTAGCAAGGACTTGCCTACTGTTGGATATGCGCGACCTGGGAACTTGATTGACGGATCCAAGAAGGCCAAGCATGGAGAAGGTCCTTCTGAGGTCAAGTAGATTAGGAAACAATGTCTTTACATCTTTCTATATTCGTTTTATATTTTTGATTGTAATAAGGCAAACCATTAGTGACTTTCTCATTATTGTCGTTTTAGTAAAGATTTGACTCATTTCGCATTAACGAAATGATGCAATTATTGTCATCAATTTTCCCCAAGTCTATGTGTCGCTTAGGCCTACCTCGGGCACAATTAGGTCCCTCAAATTAGGACGTGAATTTATTGCACGATTCTGCAACACATGTTCAATATCGCAAACATTCTTTGAATACTCCCTATGACTTGGTTAACTTTTTGTTTTCCTTTTTGTTTATTCCCGTTCCCCAAGGTTGATTCGTGCATACTGGCATCCTCAGCATATATCCCAGATCCAGAGGTCCTCCACCTCCTCCTCCACCAAGTGATCCCAAGAACAAAGGAAAAGCGAAGAAGGATGATATGAGTGGTATTAGAAAAGAAAATTCTAGCCACGTAGAGAACAATGAAAATTCAGACGGTCGGAGTACTCAGCACAGAATGATTTGGTCCTACATCTTGAACAGATAATATTGGATCTACAAGGGGAACTTGAGCAGATCCTTAACTTGGAAAACCTTTCCCTCACTCTAAAAGTCCCTGACATCAACCAACAAAACACAAACGCCCAAAACCCGGCACCTCCCAAAACACAAAAAACCAAAATCCGCAAAATCCTCTCGCGCCCCATCAATACGCCACACCTCCTCAAAACTATAACCCTCCACCAGTACCTACCCCTCCACAACACCATCACCATCCCACTCAATATCCACAAACCACCAATTACCACACTCCTCAAAACGCACCATAACTTACTCCTGATCCCCAAAACTCAACCAATGACCACCATTATGCCAAGATTCCCGGAGTCCACCAAAGTAATCCCATATATGTGGAAACTTTACCCCATACCCCACAACAGACCCTATATATACCAGAATCCACCGAGAAGGACCTGCTCTTCAAGAACATGGAGGAAGAACTCAAGAAGCTCACTGGCAGGGTTTAGAGTGTCGAAGGCGGTAAGGGAATTGAGGGTTTGAATTATGAGGATTTGTGTATTCAGCCACATGTAGAACTACCGAGGGTTACAAACCTCCCAAGCTCGAAATATTCAACGGAACTGGTGATCCAAAAGTGCATCTGAGAACGTATTGTGATAAACTTGTGGGGGTTGGCAAGGACGAACGAATACGTATGAAGTTGTTCATGAGGAGCCTCACTGGGATGCCTTGGCTCGGTACATCAGCCAGAAGCCAAAGAAGTGGTTAATTAGGTGAGCACGGCATCGGATTTCATGGATCGGTTCTGGTTCAACACAGAAAATGCGGCAGGCGTTTTCTACATTCAGAACCTCAAGAAGAAACCAACGAAAAACTTCCATGAGTATGCTACTCGGTGGAGGCCTGAAGCCGCAAAAGTAAGGCCGGCACTTGAAGAAGAACAGATGAATAAGTTCTTCGTCAGAGCTCAGGATCCGCAATACTACGAAATATTGATGGTTATTGAAAACCATAAATTTTTTGACATCATCATGTTGGGAAAAAGAATAAAATAAGGGATCAAAAGTGGAATGGTGACAAACTTCGAAGCACTCCAAGACACAAACAAAGATTTTCAGTCAGGAGGAATTTCCAAGAAGAAAGAAGTGGGTACAGTAATGGTAGCCCAAGGCCCAAAGTCCTCTCTCACATACCAAACACCTCCACCCACATATCAGCCTTCACCCCGAGATACCAACAACCTTCTGCCACCTACCAAACTTATAACAGCCAACCAACATACTACCATTCACCACTAAAGTCATACATGCAAAGGAGGCCGCACCCAACGTTCGTAACAATCCTCTCCTGGATCACAGAGGTGAAGAGATAAATATGATAGAGACCGATGAAGAATGGGACTCAGAAGGGTCAATACAACTCATTCGAGAAGGGGATAATCCTAAAACATCTCCAGTCACTCTCACACCTATCGCGGTACAAACTTAGGAACCAATTGAAGTTGAGGTCACCGCACCAACTCCGTTTGAAATTGAAGTGACAACACCTTTCACCGTGATGGTAACACCTACGCCGTCCTATAAGTCTAATGTTATACCATGGATTATGTTGCGGAAGCAAGAAGGAAAGGAAAACAAAAATGGAAGAAACAGGTGCAACACAAGGCATGACCAGAACCGGTAGTGTTTATACACCCAAGCATTTGGGAGGAACAAGCAAAGAAGCTGCATCTAAGTCGCCAGTCATTAAGACTAGCCGAGATGACCTTTGAAGAAAGGTGCAGGCAAGAGAATACTCTTTGGTTGACCATCTGAACAAGACCTCTGCTCAAATATCCATTTTATCATTGCTGCAAAACATCGAGGCACATAGGAATGCTCTGATGAAGGTGTTGGATGAAGCCTATGTACCCACTAACATCACCAGTGGAGAAATGGCCAACATGGTAGGGCAAGTGTTGGAAAGCCACTAAATCACTTTTCATGAAGATGAGCTACCACCAGAAGGACTAAGTCACAACAGGGCACTACATATCACAGTGCAATTTGAAGACAAATTCATCTCCAGCGTCCTGATAGATGGGGGTTCGAGTCCCAACATATTTCCGCTAACTACTCTGAAAAGATTGGGTAAGGGCCTGCTCAAAATACGAGTAGAAAGTATGAATGTGAAAGCCTTTAATGGATCTCAAAGGGCCACAATTGGATAGATCAACCTTAGCCTACAGATGGGTCCAACCTGGTTTGATGTCGAATTTCAAGTGCTGGATATATCTGCTACCTACAACCTATTGTTGGGATGACCCTGAATACATGTCGCTGGCGCCGTAGCTTCTACTCTACATCAGGTCGTGAAGTTTGAGTGGAAGCATCAGGAAGTAATCATCCATGGAGACGGGAATAACCCATTTATACCAATCAGACTATTCCGGTTGTTGAGAATAGAAGGAAGTTGGGTGGAGAAACATATCATCGCATTGAGCGCATCAACGCAATTAAGAAAGACAAATGGTGGAGCAGTGAGATAGAAAGCATATTGTCATGGACAGTTTATGAACCTGGCAAGGATCTCGGCAAGAATCTCCAGGGGATCACCAAACCAATACAGTTAAAGCGTCATGGTAAAACTTTTGGGCTTGGGTATGAATAAACCTGGAAAGTGTATCAGGATTGGTCGTTGCCATGGCGTGGTCCTTATTACCCTCTAGAACAACCAGTACCACATTTACACCAGTCATTCCATCAAGCTAACATGATGTGGGGGTCCGAAGAAGACGAAGTTTTAGCTGGCATAAGGAATCTGTTTATGGATGATGAAGACATGGATTGCAGTGCTATAGTTAAGGAGGAGGAGGAGGGGGGGAGGAGGAGGAGGAAGGACTTATTATTCAGACCATGGAGAAAGGAGTTGTTCTTAAGAACTGGACTGCTACACCATCAAGGGCCCGTCGAGTTCCTGGGTAGCCTGTCAATTAGCATTACTTATTTTTAAAAGCAATTTATGAGCATCTAAGACATTTTCAGTATTTTGTTTTAAGCGTATTTCGTTTTAAAATAATTGCTCGAATCATCGAGCTACATTTGTTTGACGTTTTTAAATTTTTATCAATGGCTTTCTATTTTACTATTTATCATTATCCTTTAAATTTCTCTTTACAGTGTTATTATTATTTATCCCAATGAACCTACGACTGTGACATGTAATGAGATAACGGAACATAAGGATAGTGATTCAGAGGATCTTGAAGAGGATATAATACCTGAGGAAACACGTGTAAGCATTCATCTATCGCCGTTAGAGGAGGAAGAATTCATCCGATTTTTGAAAGAGTATGAGGATTTTTTTGCATGGTCTTACGATGATATGAACGGTTTGAGCACATCCATAGTGGCTCATAAGCTACCTACCGATCCAATATGTCCACCTGTAAAGCAGAAAGTCAGAAAATTCAAGCCAGATATGAGTTTGAAAATAAAAGAGGAAGTCACTAAGCAAATCAAAGCCAAGGTTCTCATAGTGGTTGAATATCCGACCTGGTTGGCTAACATTGTGATAGTTCCAAAGAAATATGGGAAGGTCGGAGTGTGTTTAATTTATCGTGATTTAAACAGAGAAAGTCTGAAAGATGATTTCCCATTGCCTAATATACACATATTGATCGACAATTGTGCCAAGCACGAACTCTAATCCTTTGTGGATTGCTTCGCGGGATATCATCAGATCTGGATGGATGAAGAGGATGCTGAAAAGACAAACTTTATTACACCGTGAGGAGTGTACTGTTACAAAATGATGTCGTTTGGCCTGAAGAATTCCGGAGCCACTTATATGATAGCTATGACAACCATTTTCCACGACATGATACACAAGGAGATAGAGGTATACCTGGACGATGTCATCATCAAATCTAAGAAGGGTGCAGATCACATATCATATTTGAGGAAATTTTTTGATCGACTTCGAAGGTAAAATTTGAAACCGAATCCCCAAAAGTGTGCCTTCGGATTCCCTGCTGGAAAATTATTAGGGTTCATCGTCAGCCACCAAGGAATTGAGCTAGGCCCGTCAAAAGTCAAGGCTATCCAACAATTGCCACCTCCAAAGAACAAGAAAGATGTGATGAGTTTCTTAGGGTGTCTCAATTACATCATCCATCATAGCACAATCAACGGTAATATGTGAACCAATTTTCAAAATGTTGAAAAAAGATGCCGCAACAAGTTGGGCCGAAGAATGCCAAAAAGCCTTTGACATGATTAAGGAATATTTATCCAAACCACCTGTTCTGGTCCCACCGGAACCTGGGAGACCTCTTCTACTTTATTTATCTGTACTAGATGAGGATTTTGGTTTTGTTCTGGGACAACACGATGAGACGGGAAGAAAGTAGCAGGCCATATACTATCTGAGTAAGAAATTTACACCTTACGAGACATAGTATTCTTTGTTGGAGAGCACCGGCTGCTTTGACATGGATAGCTCAAAAGTTGAGGCACTACTGAAAATCCTATAGATGGATCATCTAGCAGAAAATCCTGTAGATGGAGAATACGAACCGCTAAAAACGTATTTTCCCGACGAATAGGTATCATTCATAGGGGAGGATATCACCGAAGCCTATGATGGTTGGAGAATGTTCTTCGACGGAGTTGCGAACTTCGAAGGAGTGGGTATTGGATCAATCTTAGTATCAGAAATAGGTCAACATTATCCAGTATCCGCAAAACTTAGGTTTCCATGTACTAACTATATGGCAGAATAAGAGGCGTGCATCTTAGGACTTAGGCTAGACATTAACATGAACGTTCAGGAATTGCTGGTTATTGGAGATTCCGACCTTTTGGTATATCAGGTTTTAGGAGAATAGGCCACAAATAATACCAAAATATTGCCATATTTGTACTATGTACTAGAGGTGATGAAGAGATTCACAAAGATAGAATTCAAACATGTTCCTACATTCCAGAATGAGTTCGCAGACGCATTATCCACTTTATCTTCCATGATACAACACCTAGACAAGAATTTCATCGATTATATCCCAATAGGGATTCATAATCAGCCGGCTTATTGTGCTCATGTTGAAGAAGAAATTGATGGAAATCCATGGTTTCATGACATAAAAGAATATTTGGCAAAATGAGAGTACCCGGAGCACGCAAATCATACTCAGAAACGCACACTCCGAATATTATCGAATCACATCTTCCAAAATGGAGGAATTCCGTACACAAGGGCTCCAGACCTGGGATTATTATGGTGTGTCGATGCTAAGGAAGCATCCATAATTCTCGAGGAAATACATGCCGGAACTTGCGGACCGCACATGAACGGTTTTGTCTTAGCTAAGAAGATATTGAGAGCAGGATATTTTTGGATGACTATGAAAACAGACTGCATCAAGTATGTCCAAAAGTGTCATCAATGCCAAGTACATGCTGATATGATACGAGTGCCACCCAATGAACTCAATGCAACAAGTGCACCTTGGCCTTTCTCCATTTAAGGGATGGATTCCATTGGTCCAATAGAACCCGTAGGTTCAAATGGGCACATGTTCATTCTAGTGATCATAGACTATTTCAGAAAATGGGTTGAGACTGCAAGGCTGTAAATAAGAAGGGCGTCGAAATTTTGTTCGGGATCATATCGTTTGTCGCTTCGGGGTACCAGAATCAATCATCATCGACAACGCCGCCTATCTTAACAGTGATGAAATCCATGTGTGAGACTTTCAAGATCAAACACAAGAATTTCACAGCATACAGGCCGCAAATGAATGGATCTGTGGAAGCCGCCAATAAGAACATCAAGAAGATATTGAGAAAAATAGTAGATAATCATAAACAATGGCAGGAGAAATTACCATTTTCCCTGCTTGGATATAGTGCCATGTTTCGCACATCGATTGGGGAAACTCCTTATCTGTTGGTCTATGGTACTAAAGTCGTTATTCCCGCCGAAGTAGAAATTCCTTATTTGAGAATCATACAAGAGGCTGAACTTAGTGATGCAGAATGGGTACGAAGTAGCTATCAACAACTGGCTCTCAGTGATGGGAAAATAATGAATGCGGTATGTCACAGTCAACTCTACCAGAACAGAATGTCCAGAGCTTTCAATAAAAAGGTGAGGCCTAGACAATTCAAACTGGGACAGTTGGTTCTAAAGCGGATCTTCCTGCATCAAGATGAAGCCAAAGGGAAGTTTTCACTCAAGTGGCAAGGGCCCTACATGGTTCATCGAGTAATAACAGGAGGAGCATTCATACTTACAAAAATGGATGGGGAGATTTGGCCAAAACTTATCAACTCAGACGCAGTCAAGAGATACTATATTTAGGATTGTTTACATTTCTTCATTTGATGTAGTTGAACTATGCTTGACCTTATTCCCGTGTAAGAGGGGATACGTAGGCAGCACTGTGGGTTCGGTCACATCTTAATAAAATCCTCATTTGTTTCCATTATCAAAACTAGGGCAGAATTTTGAAGAGGACCCCAAAAATTCTAAAACAAGTCCAGCCAACTTCGTCATACGCAGAACAGTCAAAGAATTGCATTTAAACTGGGGAAGAATTTTGAGGAGGACCCTCAAAACTCTAAGGCAATGAAGTCGCAATGTCTCTAAAATATGTCACAGTCAATGATTCATCTAAATTTACTTGATATTGCATGCTATTATATTTTAAATAACAATATTCATGTTTTCAAAAAATTTATTTCTATAGAATCTAGAATTTATCCAGACTCGAGATAGGAGCAAAGGCAAAGCAAGAAGCTAAAAGCATGAACCGAATTTTCCCCACAAAACTCACAATTTTTCTTTGAATGTAGGCACAATAAGACAATAATATCTGTAGACATATCAGGTCACTACGCTCAAGATAACAAATTATCTATCACAAGCACCTCCAGCTAAGAAATGCTTTACTATCACTCATCGTTTTCTTGCATGAGGCTAAGAATTGCCTCCCTAATTGCATAAGGCTAAGAACTGCCTTTCCTCTCATGAGACTAAGCATTGCTTCTCTAATTGCATAAGTCTAAGTACTGCCTTTCTTTGTATGAGGCTAAGCATTGCCTCCCTAACTGCATAAGGCGAAGCACTGCTTTTCCTTGCATGAGGCTGAGCGTTGCCTCCCTAATTGCATAAGGCTAAACGCGGCCTTTCTTTTCATAAGGCTAAGAACTGCCTCCCTAATTACATAAGGCTAAGTACTGCCTTTCTTTGCATGGGGCTAAGCATTGCCTCCCTAACTGCATAAGGCGAAGCCCTGCCTTTCCTTGCATGAGGCTAAGTGTTGCCTCCCTAATTGCATAAGGCTAAACACTGCCTTTATTTGCATGAGGCTAAGCACTGCCTCTTTAATTGCATAAGGCTAAGCACTGCCTTTCCCATATGAGACTAAGCATTGTCTCCCCTTGCATGAGGCCAAGCACTGCCTGCCCAATTGCATAAGTCTAAGCATTGCCTTTCCTGCATGAGACGAAGCATTATCTCTCTCTTTTCACGAGGCTAAGCACTGCCTCCCTTATTGCATAAGGCTAAACACTTCCTTTCCTGCATGATACTAAGCATTGTCTTCTAATTGCATAAGGCTAAGCACTGCCTTTCTTTGCATGAGACTAAGCATTGTCTCATCTTCTTGCATAGGGCTAAGCATTTCCTTTCTTTGCATGAGACTAAGCATTGTTTCCCCTTTTGGCATAAGGCTAAGCACTGCTTTTCCTCAAGTTTAAATACTATCTCCATTATGCTATCTAAGGCTTGGCACTATCCTCTATTCACCTGGGGATAAGCATTGTCCTCATCTTACACAAGGCTAAGACTTGTCTTGTTTCATTGTGCATACAACCAAACATCATATCCTTGCATTTTATGGGCTGAAACATTACCATTTTGTCCAAAGGCGTCATAGTCTGAGGACATCGTCCTCATAGCTGGAAGACACCATTCCATGGACCAGGGATCTGTCAAAAAATGCACATTATTATTCAAAGGCGTCATGGTTCAGAGGCACCATGATCATGGTCCGAGGACATTATTTCATGGAACGCAAATCCCTTATCACATGATTCATGGCTCAGGACGTCATGGTCTAAAGACATCATCCTCACCGTCCAAAGACAACCTTCATGATCTAAAGACATCATCCTCACCGTCCAAAGACAACATTCATGGTCCAAAGGGAATTTGCATCATGTTTAAATTCTCCCAACAATCTATATATACTTGCATGCATCGTGTTTAAGGTTTGTAGGTAATCCAGGAAGTAATCGTTCTTCAAACGGGAGCAATCTCGCTTCGGTTTCCATTCAACATTCACATCCTGCAACTATTTCAAACGTGACCAACCACCATCAGTTACCCACTTTTACTTGATAACCATTCAGATACTCGTTCTGAGATACATCTGTGACATTGCGGACTCACATTCATGATTTCGTATAAACTCATCTGATACTGTCCTACCCAAAAGAACCATTTACGAAGCATACGACCATTCTCGGGTAAAAAGGGGCAGCTGTTGATACCCAATTTTTTCCTCATATTTTAAAAATAAGCATAAATACTTTTAAAATATCATTTTTCATCATTATCTAATTCACAAGATTTACACAAGCACTTTTTATAATTTTCCATAAATCTTTAGTGCTCTTAAATTAATTTTTCTTGCATTAAATTACGTAAATATTTAGTAATTATTTCTTTAAATTATTTGTGATGACTCAATCACTTAAATTATTATTTTCACCTCTAATACATTTTTTCAAATATTTTCACTTCATTTTTATATAATTACAAATGTATTTTTAAAAAAATTGCAGTAATAGCTTATATTTTGCATTCTTATTGTGATTGATATTTCATTTAGGGTCAAAATAATATTTTACATTTTTATAGTCTTCTATCATTGTTTGAAGTATTAATTTGAATAAGTAGAATTTTTATATATTTATTTAGTTATTTTATTAAATTATTTCTCTTTTAATTTCTATTTAAAAAAGCTGGCCCAATTTTGAGTTATATTCGGACCAGACAAACCCAAATCCCTGGCCCAAAACCTCAAGTCCAATCCCAGGCGACCCTGCCCAGTCCAAAACCGACCAAGACTCCCTTAAACTTCAGTCATTGATAAAAAACAATCAACGGCTCATAACTCTCAGCCCCCCTTCTCTTATAACCCAATCCCTAAACCCTAGAGACCATTGTCTCCGCATAGCCGCCCTCAAACGCTCCTCCCCCACCAAAAACCCTAATCGCCTCCTTCTATAAATCTTCTTCTAATCCCGGCTACAATGGGATTCTCCCCTCATTTACTTACCATATCAATGTTTCTACGCTACTGGGTGTTTCTCCATGGTATCACTTAGTACTTGCCTAAACATGGCAAGTTCTATCTCTTTGATTCTGCCCATTCAATTCCAATCTTTTGAATCTGGGCCATATCTCATCTACATACGTTCAATACCATATCGTTTGATTCATATTCATTTGGATTTCTGCTGATTTGCACTTTCCCTAAAAAATTAGGGTTTCCTGGATTTCTCTCTTCAATCGATTTTGAATTGATTTGCATGTTTTCTTTCCTTATTTGTTGTTTAATTTACTTTATTTCCTTGTATGACTCGTTGAAACTTTACTGCTATATAACCCCCTCCCCCTCCATTTCCCCTCTTGGGACAGACTTTGAATCGATATTTCTTCACTAAAAAAATTGGGGTTTTTTGCTACTCTCTAGTTCTATATTCTGTATTGTCTGGCTGAAAGCCAAGGCCACTAACACCTTGTTACTCAACCTGTTCTTGGTGCGAGCATTGCCCTGAGTTCATCGAAGCTCTTGGGAACTTTGACGCATTGGGATTTTGAGTTTTTGTGGAAATTTGTTCTTTATTGTTCTTCGTTTAACTGGTGAGTTACTGAACCTTTGTAATTTCGTCCCTATGCATCTGAATTTTTGCATATGTCTTCGCCTTTGAAGTTCGTTAGACTAATGAGTTTTCTGGGTCTTTCTCTGTGCAATTTTGTTTGTTCTACTTCAATTTTAGGTCTCCTTAACTTTTAACCTCATATTGTTGATAGTTCAAAGCATGCCTAAACCTGATTCGAGTAAATTAGATTCTTTTACTACTGTCTAGGACCTTTACACTTGTTAGCATCTTTTGATGTTTAATTTTGCCTTAGGCTATCAATCCTGTTATTGGTACATGCTTTACCTGCATAATTTGTGCTCTCTCTTTAGGTAGCTAGTCAATTGTGTTTAAAACATGAATGTTTACACTCACTACATGGCACAAGTCTATTTTCCTATCCTATTCTGAATTTCTATGGTGATAGCTTGCCTATATAGCATGTTTTGATCATGTTCTCTATCAGCATGCCCTTTAGCATGTTTTAACACCCTGATTCATCAGTAGTTGTTCTGCTGCCAAATTAGTATGACTATTTCATAACCTTAGGACTTATACTTTGCATAATTTGAACCTTTCCCTTTATTATGAATCTGTGTATGATAATTTTCACCAATCATGTAAAATTGTTCTTCTCTTAATTCTGCTAATGCATTATTACTTATGCACTAAGTGTTGAACCTGTTTTTTAAATCTTTGCTAAACTTGTGCTTAAACCTGATGACTTGTTCGATTATCTGCTCTATATGAAACTTGACTATGTCTGTATCCCTTAGTTTGTCTCTCAACCTTGGTTTATTATCCTTCACTTGTCATATGAGCTCTCTCTTGAATTCTCATTTTTAGTCAGCTGAAAACCAAGGCTACCTAGGTTCTATTATTGACCTCCCTAGTGTGAGTCCAATCGAGACCCTTGTGAACTCTAACACACTAGGACTTGGTCCTTAGTCATTCCCTGAATCTTAAACTACTCTTATTCATCCTACTCTATCTTGTATACCTGAATTGGCTGATTTAAATGGTGCAATACTTGGTGTTATGTTCAAGTAAATCGACTTTGGACTCCTTTATGGATCCTGGGGTCGTGTGTTGAATATGGCTCCTTATAGAGGCCTGGGTATGCTGTCTGAGAGTTATTGAAGGCCCAGACAATGCTGGGTATTTTATTTTGAGTCTACTGTGGGCCTATTGTCACTGTGTAAAATTTATATTTTTACTCATTATTAGGCATGTAATAACCTTTGTATAAACGATTGGGGTGTTATATATGTTGTTTAATTACTATGTACACTATAGAAACCATGCCATTAGAACGCACACACCCACCCTGTCTGCTAGCAAACACAAGTAGAAAATGTTGCAATTATATTTATTGCTATGTGTTATTAGAAAACATGCCTATAGGAATTAGTTGTCATTGATGTTTCTTTCAATTGTCATCGCCTGCTAGAAATCATGCCTATAGGATTCCAATTATTCTACTTGGCGATGTTCACCTAGCAATTATGCCTATAGGATTAAGATATGACAATAAAATAAGCTCTAAGTACTATGTGTTAGAGATCCTGCCTATAGGGAATAATTGCTTGCTATAATTGATTAATGCTAAACTACTTGAACACTGTTTCATGTACGTCACCGTTAGAAAGCATGAATAATTCTGGGACTTCTCCCAGCATATTTTGTTATATTCAACTGTGTAGATCACCTACGCATAACACATATAGGGTTGATAACATAAAACTTCCGATTTCAATAATCAGCTTGTAATACCTGGATAATTCTGTATATGAGCAATATCCTGCATCTGAAACTGCCCACATACTTTGATTCAAATCCATCTAGAAATCATGTCTACAGGGATTAAGGTTCTGAATTCTGAAATCTTTTAATTTGTATACATGTTTGCGTGCATTTGTTCTTTAAGTGTGGAGGTTAATGTTAGCCTCTAACTGCCTTTACATGAAGTCTTTATGTATTTTTTTCCTGTCGCCTAGTTTTTTTCTCATTTTTGAGCAGCCTAGATAAGGTCTAGAACCATCCAAACAGAGGTCCAAAACCTCCTGGACCATTGGTAATGGACGGGTAGTGCACTCGTAAGGCACTGCTTAGAATTGAATTAGAACGCTTTTAGGTAAACAACTTAACATAGTAATCGGGTAGCAGAAGATGATAGTATGTGCCCGCTAAATAATATGAGTAACACCCTATCCCAAGGGAGTTACGAAATATTATTTATGTTACACGGGGTGATCCTTTAGGATAAAAAACTTAGGATCCCCCCCCCCTTTATTTCTTTCTTTCTAGTAGAATTAAAATAGTTGTACCTCTATATTCGCATTAGGATCTTTGTAATAAAATTCTTAGATATTAGTACTCTCTTTGCTTATTTGATCATCTAGCCTAATCCACATAATTTAAGTTCGGCCGGGACCCACAGTTGTGGACCTCGAGGAGTGCCTAACACCTTCTTTTTGAGGTAACTTGAGCCCTTACCCGATCTTCGGTGACACTGACTAGTTAAACTAGATTCATTTGCAAATAGGTTCCCTAACGCACCTTAAAAATTGTTAGGTGGCGACTCTCCTCTTTTAATACCTCTTTAAAAGAGTTGTCACATGTCAAAACCCGATTTCGCAAGAAAAAGGGGCACGACAACAAGTACCTTTTCAAATCTCTCAAAGCCTACTGGCATTCTGGGGTCCATTCGAAGTTGTTTTTATTTTTGAGCAGTGCGAAGAAATGGTGGCATTTCTCTGATGACCGAGAAATGAATCTGCTCAAAGTGGCCAATATCCCCTTGAGCCTTTGGACTACTTTCACTCTTGATAGCTAATCCGGAATGTCTTCGATGACCTTGATCTTATCGAGATTTACCTCGATGCCCCTTTCTGATACCAAAAATCGTAGGAACTTACCGGAGCTTACCCCAAACGCGCACTTCTCGGGCTTAAGCTTCATGTTATACTTCCTTAGGATGTCAAAAAGTTCTTGCAAAAGCTTAAGGTGATCACCTACATTCAAAGACTTAACGAGCATATCGTCTATATAAACTTCCATAGTTTTCCCTATTTGCTTTCCAAACATCTTGTTTACGAGCGTTTGTTAAGTGGATCCGTCGTTCTTCAACCCGAAGGGCATCACATTATAGCAATATGTGCCAAAAAAATATTATAAGAGAAATCTTTTCCTGATCCTCCGGGTTCATCTTAGTATGGTTATACCCGGAATAAGCATCAAGGAAACTCATTAACTAGTTCTCGATTATAGCATCAATCATTTGATCGATGTTTGAAAGTGGGAACGAGTCTTTCGGGAACGCCTTATTCAAGTCTTTATAATCTACACACATGAAAAATGTATTGTTCTTCTAAGGAAATACTACTACATTAGCTAGAAAATCTGGATACTTTATCTCTCGAATCGAACCGATATCGAGTTAGCGAGTTACCTTTTCTTTGAAGAATTTATTCATGGCCTCCACAATAGGGCGTTTCTTTTGTCTTACCGAGGGGATGTTGGGATCCAGACTTAGCTTGTGTACGGCCACCTATATTGGGATACCTGTCATGTCCGCATACGATCAAGAAACACAATCCGCATTAAACTTAAGAAATTCAATAGAGCAAGACCTGGGCTTGGGGTGCAGTCTTGTCCCCAAGTGGAATTTCCTTTCTAAGAACTCTTCAAATAATGAAACTTGCTCAAGCTCTTCCGCTGTGGATTTTGTTGCATCCGTCTCTTCTGGTGCTTGGAAATACCTTCGCACCTGATAAGATTCCGACGCCTCTACCTTCGGGATAACTTCATTTGATAAGGGAGTGAGCGCCAGTTCCTATAGTTGATATGCCGCGTGTTCCGTCCCTTTTCTACTGGAGATAAAAATTGCATTCATCTCCCCCGTCGTTGGTTGATCGCCCCTGATCTATTTAATTTCTTCAAGCATTGGGAACTTCAACAGCTAATGATATGTTGATCGTAGAACTCTCATCTCGTGCTATCACGGTTTCCCATAATAATATTATATCCCCTGTCACTATCCACCACTTAAAAAAGATTTTGATCACCCCTTCAGCGTTTGTGGGCAATAAAATCTCTCCTTTGGTTGTCACGCTCACAAGGTTGAATCCGGCAAGGAGTTTGTAGGTGGATTGATGCTTTCGGTGAGTTTAGCTTGCTCCAATACTCTTTGTTGTATGATATTGGCCAAACTTTCTGGATCCACTAGAACACGTTTAATTTTTAAGTCTAGCACATTTAAAGAAATTACCAATGCTTCGTTGTCCAGTAGCAACAATCCGTCTGCGTCTTCCTCCGTGAAAGTAATGTCGTATTCAGCAACTACCTAAAGTCTCTTGCTATGGGTTATCGATACTTTTGTTTTTTTGCTGCCGAGAAGGTGGCCCAGTTGATTTCATTCCCCCCAAAGATCATGTTGATCATCTGGCATGGAGGATCTTCTCCTGCTTTTGAGGGTTCCGGGTTATCCCAGTTGCGACCATAGTTGTTCTTGGCCCGGTCATTTAAGAATTCTCTGAGGTGCCTATTCTTCAACAATGTCTCCACTTCTTCCCGGAGATGTCGGCATTCCCCAGTCCGATGGCCATTCGTCCCGTGGTATTCACACCAGAAGTTGGGATCCCTCTTGCTAGTATCAGATCCCATCGGCTTCGGGAATCGTGCTTCTTTAATGTTTCTCATGGCTGACACCAACTATACTACACTAGTGTTGAAATTGTATTCTAACACTATGGGGTAGGTAGGATCACATGTACCTGACGCTTCTTTGTCATGCAATGATCTATTGTTCCAACAACAATTAGTTCTTCTATTGGTGGCGAACCTGTTTGCTGAGCGGAAGCCTCTGTCATGGCCTTCGGTCCATTCGTAGGGCAAAAACCGACCCCTTAAAGACCATCTGTCTATGTCGAAATCATCTTTTGATTTTTCTATGTTCTTCTCTCGTCCTTTTGCCGATGACAGGAAGCCAAACTGTTGACCCAATTCACTTCATGGTTTTGAAGATTGACAAATGCCTACCCAATTGAACCAGGTCCATCAGGGCAAACATACTCGAACGAACCAATTGGCACAAGAACCGTACATGCGCAGCAGATAAACATGAACATGATCGGTGAATTATCCATGAACTAAGAGGTTATATCCTAATGCGAAAAGGTTGCAAAATGATAAGAGGTTAGAGTTCGAGTTCAGCAAGGACAGAAACAAAGGAAGTAAGTTGAGATAAACACAAACTCTTCTACCAAGGAAAAATTGCATTAGAACTAAACAAGAACATCTCACCTTCTGACGCTATATAATGTTGAAGTATTCCTACTGAAGAATGTATCGCACAAAGACAGAATTGAAGCAAGAACTGAAAGAAAAATTACCAGAGAAATTTTGCAAGCAGAATCCTTGTGCAACACAAAGGCTACTGACCAGCTAGAAGAACCAGTTCCATCTGTTTGTCTTTCGAGTCTAGTTGGTTGTAGTAGATGATTTAATATTGTATCTTTCAGCTTTACTAGAAGCAATTGTAATAGGTACACACTGTTCAAGTTGGAGTTAATTTGAAGTTTGTCACAATTAGCTAGACGCTAGTTTGCTACAAAGGGATTAGAGTTAGTCCTAGGTTTACAAAAGAGTTTATTTTGTAAATGTTGTTTGGCTCAGAGTTGTAGTAAAGAGTTTGGGAAAATCCTACTGAGGAGTAGGTCATGGTTTTTTCACCTTTTGAGCCACTTATTTTCCACGTAAAAATCTGTATTTTTACTTTACTGCATTTATTATTACGCACCAGTAGAAGTTGGAACACCAAGAAGAACCAGGTTCTTCTATTAAGACAGCACTTGAAAATTGGACACCACACAAATCACCCCTCCCCCCCCCTCTTGTGTGGTATTGACGTATAGAACATCAATTGGTATCAGAGCAGGTTATCTTTGAAAAGGCTAACACCTTGGAAAATATCAAAATGAGTGCACCACCTAGAAACTGGGAGAGTCAATCAACTGCAAGGCCACCACTCTTCAATGGCCAGTATTACTCTTGGTGGAAGAACAGGATGAAGGACCATCTGATTGGAGAAGACTATGAACTCTGGACATAGTCATTGATGGTCCTCTAGCTGCCATGAAAAAGACTGCTGAAGGTGTAGAGGTACCAAAGACTAGAGCTGACTGCACTGCTGAGGATGTGAAGAAATGGGAGAAGAATGCAAAGGCCAAGAAGTGGCTAGTGTATGGACTAGGTCCAGACGAGTATAGCAGAATCCAAAGATGCACCACTACCAAAGAAATCGGGGATACCTTGCAAGTATCCCATGAAGGAACACCTCAGGTAAAAAGATCAAGAGGTACTCTATTATACTCACAGTATGAAAACCTCACTATGAAAGAAGGAGAGACAATCCAAGAGATGTATACAAGGTTCACAACTTTGACAAATGAACTTAAGTCTCTTTGTAGAGTCATTCATGAGGAGGACAGGATAGAGAAGATCCTAATAGGGGTCTTACTAATCTCTTGGGAAAGAAAAATCACTGCTATCCAGGAATCCAAAAATATGGCAACCCTCAGATTGGATGAACTAATTGGAAACCTTACTGCCTATAAACTTAGAAGGCAGACAATGAAGATGGATGGTCCAAAGAAGGAGAGGAGCCTAGCACTGAGAATCACTGAGGGATCAGATATTGAGGAAGATAAGATGGCCATGATTACTAAAGAATTCAGAAACTTTCTCATAAGGAAGAAGGGCATCTCTAGAGGAGGAAATTACAACCAAGCAAAAGCTCCAAAAAGGCCAACCAACGAGGGTTGCTACAAGTGTGGAAAGACTGACCACCTTATCAAGAAATTTCCTCAGTGGGAAGTGGAATGGAAAAAGGAGAGATATGAAAAAAGGAACAGGAAGAAGTAACTGGTCCAACCAAAGAAAACCACAACAAAAGCTATGGTTGGTGCTTGGGGGGAAAGTTCAGATGAAGAATCAGAAGATGTGAGAATGAAGATCAGGCGCTCATGGCAATTGGAGAATCCGATGAGGAATCACACGAAGAACCAGAGGTAAGTATCTCCCATCTTAAAAATAAAATAAAGTTCCTATCTAAGGAAAAACTCTCTGAGTTGCTACTTAATTTCATGGATGATTCTGAAGAAACAACCAAAGAGAAGGAACAACTCCCTAAAAATGTGAAATGCTAAAAGAAAAATGCATGAACCTGGAAATCAGAGTAAGTGAATCTAAAAAGAAAAATATTGTCTTGTTGAACCAGGTTCATCCACTTGAAACTGAGATTCTAGAACTAAAACTTGAAAACTTAAAGCTAAAGCTAGGATCTAGCAAAAAGTTTGTTGATCATTCTCATATCATGTTAGAAGAAAATATGGGAAAACCAAAAGATAAGATATATGCCAAGGATGAACAGATAAGAACTCTTATAGAAGAACTTGGCAAATTCAAACATGAGTTAGATCGAACTTGTAAATAGAATAAATCTTCTGATGCCTTGACATGGCTTCAAGAGAATCATAGTGGAAACCGGAGAGGGCTTGGCTTTGGGAGTCAATTACCCAAGTGGGATCCCAAAAGCAAGTATCTCACTCTCCCTGAGAATAAAATCTGCACCCACTGTGGTAAGACTGGCCACTACAAAATTGAGTGTACTGCAAAAGAGCAGGCCAATCGAAGAAATGAGAATTTTGTTAAAAAGAAAAATTGGATACCAAATTGGGCCAGAAAAAGCTTGATTCATCCATTATCTCATAGAAAAGAACCCAAACTAGTTTGGGTTCTTAAAACTAACCCCTGATTTCTTTTTGTAGGTTCAAGTGAGAGGAAGCATCCAAATTTAGTATTTGGATAGTGGTTTCTCAAAGCATATGACAGCGAACAAGGAACAGTTCCTTTCACTTGAAAGCCTTAAAGGAGGAAATGTCTCCTTTGGAAATGGAAAGAAAGGTGAAATTATTGGGGTTGGTAAGGTAGGTAAGGATGAAACACGTTCCATTGAACATGTGTACCTGATAGATGGCTTGAAATATAGCCTGATCAGTGTGTCACAAATGTGTGATAGAGGTAACTTGGTGCCTTTACTTCCACAAAATATTTTGTGATTAACCTGCTTACTGACGAGATTGTTTTGCAGGGAAAAAGAATGAATAACATCTATGTCATAGACTTGTCCACACTGTTTGAAAATGAACTCACTTGCCTAAGTGTGTTGGACAGTGATCCCCTCCTGTGGCACAAAACACTTGGTCACGCAAGTCTAAATCACCTAAACAAACTAGTCTATAAAGACTTAGTGGTAGGGCTTCCTAACATTAAGTTCAAGGAAGACAAAGTTTGTGAGGCATGAGCAAGGGGAAGCAGGTAAGATCTTCTTTCAAAAGTAAGAAAATGGTCAGTACCACCAAGACGTTGGAACTGGTTCATATGGATCTGTGTGGTCCTATGAGAACTCCGAGCAAAGGTGATAAGAAATATGTAATGGTGCTAGTTGATGACTATTCAAGGTTCACTTGGACCTTATTTCTGACATCGAAGGATAAAGCATTTGATAAGTTCACCTCATTTGTTAAGAAAACTCAAAATCAGTTAGGAAATCAACTAGCATCAATAAGATCTGATCATGGTACTGAATTTGAGAATGCAAAGTTTGCTGAGTTCTGTGATGAACATGGTATCAATCATAACTTTTCTGCCCCTAGAACCCCACAGCAAAACGGGGTTCTTGAAAGAAAGAATAGAACTCTTGAAGACATGGCAGGAGCCATGCTTCTTTCTAGCAAACTACCCCATAGCTTCTGGGCAGAAGCAATAAACGTTGCATGATACATAATAAATAGATGCATGACCCGGCATCTGGTAGAGAAAACTCCTTATGAATTACTTAAAGGGAGAAAGCCCAACATATCCCACCTTAGGGCTTTTGGATGCAAGTGCTTTGTGCACAATAATGGAAAATATTCCCTAGGAAAATTGATCCCAGAAGTGATGAGGGAGTATTCTTGGGATATTCATCACATAGAAAAGCTTATAAAGTGTATAATAAAATAACTATGTGTGTAGAAGAGAGTGTACATGTTGTCTATGATGAAATTAACACTCTTGCTGAGAGACAGGAACCAGAAGATGAGGAGCTTGGACTGGTGAGAAGAAGGGAAAACATTGAAGCAAATATGGAAGATGGAACAGGTGATGGATCAGGTTCAAATACCCCAAGCAACATGACAGGGGGAACTCAACATGTGAACCTTAGCCCTGATCCTGTTCCACAACAACAAGACACCATGGAACTATCTAGAAGTGAACGGTTGGTTCTCAAACCACACAGATATCAGAGTTCTCACACTTTTGAGAACATAATAACAGATCTAACATCTGGAATCAAAACAAGATCCTCTTTGAAGAATCTGTGTGCGTTTGATGCCTTTCTATCCTTGATTGAACCAAAGAAAATTGGTGAAGCCCTACAGGATGTTGACTGGGTCAATTCCATGCAAGAAAAGATGAATCAATTTGAAAGAAGTCAAGTATGACACTTGGTACCCAGACCACTAGACAGATCAGTGATTGGCACAAAGTGGGTCTTCAGGAACAAGCTCGATGAGGATGGAACTGTTACAAGAAACAAGGCTAGACTGGTTGTTCAAGGATACAGTCAAGAAGAGGGAATTGACTATGATGAGACCTTTGCCCCTGTGGCAAGACTGGAGGCAATCAGACTTCATATAGCATTTGCTGCACACATGGAATTCACTCTCCATCAGATGGATGTTAAGAGTGCCTTCCTCAATGGCTATCTGAAGGAAGATGTATTTATCAAACAACCTCCAGGTTTTGAAAGCAAGGAGTCACCTGACCATGTGTACAAACTTGACAAGGATATTTATGGTCTCAAACAAGAACCAAGAGCATGGTATGAGCGTCTATCAAAATTCCTGCTAGAACATGGATACAAACTAGGTAAAATTGACAGAGACTTGTTCTTACAGGAAAAGCGTAAAGAACTCCTGGTTGTGCAAAATGATATCATATTTGAGGCGACTTCTGAAAAATTGAGTAAGGAATTTGCTATACTTATGGGGA
>MDKI01080749.1:0-45937 GCA_005239505.1 Nicotiana paniculata
CTCACTGCCTATGAACTTAGAAGGCAGACTATGAAGATGGATGGTCCCAATAAGGAAAGGAGTCTGGCACTCAGAATCACTGAAGGAGCTGATCTGTAGGAGGATGAAATAACCAGGATTACAAAGGACTTCAAGAAGTACCTAATGAGAGGAAAGGGTACTTCAAGAAGTGGAAGCTACAACAAACCAAGAGTTCCTGAAAAACAAACCAATGAGGGGTGTTACAAGTGTGGCAAGACTGATCACTACATCGAAAACTGCCCTCAATAGGAAATTGAATGGAAGAACGAAAGAGCCGAACGAAGAAACAAGAAGAAGGAACAGGTTCAACCCAAGAAGAACAAAGGATCAACAAAGGCTATGGTTGATGCTTGGGAAGAAAGCTCAGATGAAGATTCAGAGGATGAAGATGGAGAAGAACAAGAACTTATGGCAATTGGAGAATCCGATGAGGAATCTGAGGTAAGTATAATTCATCTAAAAGAAAAGATTAAATATTTGTATAAAGAAAAACTTTTTGAACTACTCCTGGAATTCATTGACGAATCTGAGGAGATAAACAAAGAAAAGGAACAACTGTCTAAGGATTGTGCTATTTTGAAAGCAAAGTGTAAGAACCTGGAATCCAGAGTTAATGAGATTGTAAGTGAAAACACTACACTGAAGAACCAAGTTCATACACTTGAAGATAATGTCCTAGAATTAAAATCTAAAAATTTAAAACTAAAGCTAGGAACAAGTAAGAATATGGCTGATTCCACACAACTTAATCTAGAGGAAACAATAGGTAATCTTAAAGATGAGTTGTTAGGAAGGATGAGCAGGTAAGAGTGTTGGAGGAGGATCTAGGCAAGGTCAAGCATGAACTAGACAGAACTAGCAAATGGAACATGTCCTCTGATGCTTTGACATGGCTACAGGAACATCATAGTAGCAATAGAAGAGGGCTTGGCTTTGGGAATCCGCTACCTAAGTGGGATCCTAAAAGAAAGTACCTCACTCTTCCTGAGAACAAGATTTGTACTCAGTGTGGTAAGACTGGCCACTTTAAAAGTGAATGTAATGCAAAAGAAAAGGCCAGTCAAAAGAACAAAAGTTTTGTTCGAGGGAAGAATTAGTTACCAAGTTGGGCTAAAAAGAATTTAATTCATCCTTTTGCTTATAGAAAGGGACCCAAACTAGTTTGGGTTCCTAAGACTAACCCCTGATTTTCTTTTGTAGATTCAAGTGAAAGGTAGTAGCCAAATATGGTACATGGATAGTGGCCTCTCAAAACACATGACTAGCAACAAGAACTAGTTCCTTTCACTTGAGGAACTCAAAGGAGGAAATGTCTCCTTTGGAAATGGAAAGAAAGGTGAAATCATTGGGGTTGGTAAGGAACAAGATGATGAAGAAATTGGGCTGGTGAGAAACTCATTCCAAAATGAAGAAACACTGGAGGAAAGAACAGGTGATGGAACAGGTTCATCTACCCCTGGCAACATGACAGGGGGAACTGAACAAACTAATTTCCAAACCTCACTGGAACCTGTGCCTGATCCTGTTCCACATCAACAAGGCATTGAAGGAACTTCAAGGAGTAACCAGTTGGTTGTGAAACCATGCAGATATCTTTATAAAAGCACTGAGTAGAGAGAATTTTGGAAGGAACAGGTTACTATTAGGGAAGATTAAGATCACCTGATTGAACCAGTTCAGAATGTAAATACATGGAAAAAAATGAAAACAAAAAGAAAAATTGGTCACCACACAAATCACCCCCCCTCTTGTGTGGTATTGACATAGATAAACAACAATTGGTATCATATAAGGATGACACACGTTCCATTGAGAATGTTTACTTGATAGATGGCTTGAAATATAGCCTAATCAGTGTGTCACAACTGTGTGACAGAGGTAACCTGGTTGCATTCACTTCTAAAAAATGTTTTGTGATTAATCTTATCACTGACAAGATTGTTTTGCTGGGAAAAAGAGTGAATAATATCTATATCATAGACCTATCCACACTATCAGAAAACGAATTAAATTGTTTGAGTGTGTTGGACAGTGATCCCGTCCTTTGGCACAAAAGACTTGGACATGCTAGTTTAAATCAACTCAACAAACTAGTCTTCAAGGACCTAGTGATAGGTCTCCCTAACATTAAGTTCAAGGAAAAGTTTGTGAGGCTTGTGCAAGGGGGAAGCAGGTAAGATCATCTTTCAAAAGCAAGAAAATTATAAGTACCACCAGGACGATGGAACTGGTCCACATGGATCTATGTGGTCTTATGAGAACATTAAGTAGATGTGGTAAGAGATATGTAATGGTGCTTGTTGATGACTATTCTAGATTTACCTGGACATTGTTTTTAACATCTAAAGATGAAGCATTTGACAGTTTACTTCTTTTGTTAGAAAAATACAGAAACAATTAGGAAATCAACTTGCATCAATAAGGTCTGATCATGACGCTGAATTTGAAAATGCAAAGTTTGCTGAATTTTGTGATGAACAGGGCATAGATCATAACTTCTCTGCCCCTAGAACTCCACAACAAAATGGAGTTATTGAAATAAAGAATAGAACCCTTGAAGATATGGGTAGAACCATGCTTCTTTCTAGTAAGCTACCTCATAGCTTCTGGGCAGAAGCAATGAACACTGCATGCTACATAATAAATAGGTTCATGACTAGACCACTTGTAGAGAAGACTCCTTATGATTTACTTAAAGAGAGAAAGCCCAATATATCCCATCTTAGGGCTTTTGGCTGTAAGTGCTTTGTGAACAACAATGACAAAGACTCCCTAGGTATGTTTGGTCCCAGAAGTGATGAGGGAGTATTATTGGGATATTCTTCACATAGTAAGGCTTCTAAAGTGTATAACAAAAGAACTATGTGTGTTGAAGAAAGTGTCCATGTTATTTTTTATGAAACTAATATTCTCTCTGAGACAGGAACAAGTAGATGAAGAAATTGGGTTGGTCAGAAACTCAGACCAAACTAGAGCGACACTAGAGGAAGGAACGGGTGATGGAACAGGTTCATCCATCCCAGGCAACATGCCAGAGGGAACTGAGCAACAAACTAATTTCCAAACCTCATTGGAACCTGTCACTGATCCTGTTCCTCAGGAACAAGACATTATAGGATCTTCAAGTAATACCCAGTTGGTTGTGAAACCACACAGATATCAAAGCTCACACCCCATGGAGAACATTATAACTTATCCAAAATATAGAATCAGAACCAGATCCTCTTTGAAAAATCTATGTGCGTTTGATGCTTTTCTGTCCTTGATTGAACCTAAAAATATTGTTGAAGCTTTGCAGGATGCAGATTGGGTAACTGCAATGCAAGAAGAACTCAACCAATTTGAAAGGAGTCAAGTTTGGCATCTGGTACCCAGTGATTGGCACAAAGTGGGTATTCAGAAACAAACTTAATGAAGATGGAACAGTTACAAGAAACAAGGCAAGATTGGTGGTCCAAGGATACAGTCAGGAGGAAGGAATAGACTATGATGAAACTTTTGCTCCTGCGGCAAGGTTGGAAGCAATTAGGCTCCTCATAGCCTTTGATTCTTACATGGAATTCACCCTTCACCAGATGGATGTCAAGAGTGCCTTTCTGAATGGCTATCTCAAGGAAGAAGTGTTTGTAAAGCAGCCTCCAGGGTTTGAAAACAAGGAGAATCCTGATCATGTGTACAAGCTTGACAAAGCACTGTATGGACTCAAGCAAGCTCTAAGGGCATGAAAGGCTTTCAAAATTCCTGCTGGAACATGACTACAAGAGAGGTAAAATTGATAGCACCTTATTCTTGAAGGAAAAAGGTAAAGATCTCTTGGTAGTGCAGATATATGTAGATGACATAATCTTTGGGGCAACTTCTGAATAGCTAAGTAAATAATTTGCTAAACTAATGGGGAGTGAATTTGAAATGAGCATAATGGGTGAGCTTAAGTTCTTTTTAGGCTTACAAATTAAACAAACTTCAAATGGAACTATGATCCATCAGCAAAAATATGTGAAAGAATTTCTTAAAAGATTTAAAATGGAAGACTCAAAGGAAATTGACAGTCCTATTGCAACAGCCACAAAACTAGATGTAAATGAACCTGGTTCATCTGTCGATCAAAAGTTGTATAGAGGAACATGATTGGTTCATTGTTGTATCTGCTAGTAGACCTGACATTGTCTTCAGCGTAGGGCTTTGTGCAAGATTTCAGGCTAATCCAAAGGAATCACACTTAACTGCAGTGAAGAGAATATTGAGATACCTTAAAGGCACCACAGACCTCTGTCTTTGGTATCCTAAAGGTAGTAATTTTGATCTTGTGGGATATGTCGATGCTGACTATGCAGGCTTTTTGGTAGATAGAAAGAGCACCTCAGGGATGACATACTTTTTGGTCTCATATCTTGTGTCTTGGGCCACTAAGAAATAGAATTCAGTAGCTCTATCTACTGTTGAGGCTGAGTACGTGGCTGCAGCCTCATGCTGTGCTCAGTTACTATGGATTAAGCAACAACTGATGGATTTTGGAATAGAGGTTGGATGCATTCCTATATTCTGTTATAACACTAGTGTTATCAGTATGACAAAGAACCCCGTCCATCATAAAAGATCAAAGCACATAGATATTAGACACCATTTCCTAAGAGACAACTATGAGAAGGGAATGATCTTTATTGAATTCTGTGCTACTGACAAACAAATTGCTGACATCTTTACTAAGGCACTAAGTAGAGAGCATTTTGAGAGAAACATGTTAGAATTAGGGATAATTAAGATCACCTAATGGAACCAATTGAAAACAAAATGAAAAAAAAATTGGCTAGAAAAGTCTGAAACTAGTGTAAATAATCAGATTAACAATTGCTCAGTCTCATACTGTAAAAAGTATACCCTTATGCCATGTTTTGATATGACTCACTGATCACTAATGAAATTTTTTCTATCTTTTCAAATTGAGGCTTGATCAAGAGGATTCTGAAATGATGAACCTGGTTCATCGTGTTGGTTAATCTGAAAGACGAGGTATGTGTTCTACACTCTGCACACTTTGAAATACTAATAATTAAATCATGAGCAGAACTTTGCCCAAACTCAAAATCTTTTCAAAAACTATTCAGTTGACTTTGAATCAGTTCCGTTTCAACAAGAATCCACACCAAATTAAAATACCTAGATATAGGGAATCCTTAACCATAAATTCAAAACTAAAAGTTCATTCAATCTATCCCCTCCCTCACAAAACAATTCCCAAATTTCCAATGACTCAGGTAACATGTGTCCTAAACCTTTCTTCTGAGGTCATCTCTGATGTTTGCTGAAGAACATAGAAAATAGGTTCATACTGGTTGGGTCTGTGAAGGATGTGGAACTGCCAGAGACGAGAAGAAGAGGTGGTAAAAACAAAATTAAAAAGAAAAAGAGAGAGAGTAAGGAGTGAGGAGAGGGGAATAGGCAAGAATCTGTAAAAATGGCTATCTCTAGTGCTGAACCAGAAAAGGAGGAAGAAAGTAGCAAGAACGCAGGGGGAAGTGAATCAAGAGAAGCTGCAAAAGGGTTAGTAAATCTAGGAAAGCACACAGATGAAACTGGTTCATCTACAGAGGAAACCCTGGCGGATCTACTGAAAATGTTAGGCGACAATTACAATCCAAAGAAGAAAAGAACTCCTAAAGCTCAAACGTCTGGAACAACAAGAGAAAGTACGAAAATAAAGTTGCTTCTTCTGAGACTTCTAATATTTCTCTTCCAAGAGGAAACTACAAGGAGAAAGTTAAAGCAAAGTGAGGGCGAGTTGAAGAGAGCTTTAGTGGAGATTAAGAAGAAAAGAGTGGAAAAAGGGAAAGAAAAGGTTGTTAAGCCTATTGAGGTTGTTGAAGTGGATGAGATGGACTTGGTCCATCAAAGTGAAAAAATGGCAGAGGTAGAGGTTCAGACCCCTAAGCCCAAGAAAGTCAAGACTTCCTCAAAGAAGTTTTCATCTGTTTCTAAGTCTGCTGAACCATCTATCTCGGCTAAACGAACCAGGTCTACAGTTCTGCCAAGCCTTAATTTCCTAGCCTGCCTAGAACTTTCATTTACCCAGATTCAGAATATTTTGTTTGTTGCTCATGTTTTAACTATTTTTTTCATTTTGTGGATTGTGGCAGAATCGTATTCTCTCTATCAATGAAATCTGATGCTTTTTGCTCTGATTCAGTATCTCTATTTTTTGATAGTTCGAATTCTTAGTTGATTATTGATGATTAATCCATGATTGCATATGCAATTGCCTAAGTGGCCATGAGTAAGTGTCTAAAATCTGGGATTCACATAATTTTTTTTTGCAACTTTTTGATGATGCCAAAAGGGGGAAGATAGGTTGTGCTCTGAACATGTGATATTTATAACCTAATGAACCTGGTTCTTTATGATAAATGCTTAATACTCTAATATGTGTGACTGTTGGACTAAGCTGAAACAGGCTTGAAGCACAAAGTTTGTCATCATCAAAAAGGGGAAATTGGTTGGCCCAAGAAAGGAAATAATTTTGAAGATCGACAAAGGAACTCTGAGATAAACCAGGTCCATCACAGGTGACATAGACGAGCAGAGTCAAAGGCACATGAGATACACATGTAGGAGATAAATGTATTCTGGTAAAATTGAGATATCTCCTAATCGAAAAGATTGCAAAATGACAAGGAGAAGGACTCCTTACTCAATAATAACAAACTCTAAGATAAGGAAGGATTTGAGGAGTTGAGTTTGACCACCAAGGAAGAGTTGCATTAGGATTCTAGTTAATTCCTTATCTTCTAACTCCTATATATTGCAGAATGTTCTTATTGTAGAGATAGGCACACAAATATAGAAGCAAAACAAGAATTGAGAACAAAATTACCAAATCAATTTTGTAAACAGTTCGTGTGAGAATTTCCTGTGCGATTCTGAAGCTACTTGAACCAGCTAGAAGAACCAGTTCCATTTGTTGTCTTTTAGTCTAGCTTATTTGTAGTAGGTGATTACAAAGTGTATCTTTCAGCTCTATCTAGAAGCATTTGTAATAGGTACTGAGTACTCAAGTTAGAGTTAACTTGAAGGTAGTCGCAAATAGCTAGAGGCTAGTTTACCACAAAGGGTTAGAGTTAATCCTTAGGTTTACAAATGAGTTTATTTTGTAAATGTTGTTTGGCTCATGATTTAGTGAAGAGTTTGGGAAAATCCTACTGAGAAGTAGGTCGTGGTTTTTACACCTTTTGAGCCAAGTGTTTTCCACGTAAATTTTTTGTGTTCCTTTATTTTCTGCAATTATTATTCCGCAAACTGTAGGAATTGGAACACATAGAAGAACCTGGTCCTTCTATAACTACTACACGCAAAAATTGCTCACCACACAAATCACCCCCCTCTTGTGTGGTATTGACATAGATAAACAACAAATTCGTCTTCATGAAAAGTGATTTTATGGATCTCTAGTACTTGTCCTACCATGTTAGCCATTTCCTCGCTGGTGATATTGTTCGGCACGTAAGCTTCGTTCAATACCTTCATCAACGCATTCCTATGTGCTTTAGAATTCTGTAACAGTGATAGAATAGATATATGAGCAGGGTTTTTGTTCAGATGTTCCACTACAAAATATTCCCTTGCTTGCACCTTTCTCCAAAGATCATCCGAGCCAGTTTCAATGATGGGCTGCTTGGAAACAATTTCCTTACTTTTTCCCCCTAAGTGTTCAGGTGTGTAAACTCTACCAATCCTGGTCATCCCTTGTGCGGCACCAGCTTCTTCCATTTTTTTTTTTCCTTTTCTCCTGGCTTCTGCAACATAGTACCAAGGTACGAATTTTAAATTAAAGGATTGTGTGGGTGCTACCGTCACAGTGAAGGGTGTGGTCACTTCTACTTCAAAAAGAGCAGGTGCAACTGTAGGCGTTGTTACTTCCACATCGAATGGGGTTGGTGAGGCTACTTCAAATTCGACTGGTGGCTATATATGTACCATAATAGGAGTAAGAGTGACCGCAGGTTTCTTCGGGTCATCCCCTTCTTGAATAATCCCAATTGACCTTTCCGGGTCCCATTCTTCGTCAGTCTCTATCACATTCACCCCCTCGAACCTGTGACCTGGGAGGGGATCGTTGTGGACATTAGATGTAGCCTCCTTTGCTTGTATGACCTTGGTATCAATTAAGGTCTAGATCTTATCTTTCAGAATGCGACATTCATCGATGGTATGACCTTTCATTCCGGAGTGGTAGGCACATATTTTATTTGGATTTACCCATTGAGAAGAGTTTTCGATGGAAACAACAGGAATAAGGGTGACATATCCAGCAGCTTTCAGTCTCTCGTACAATTGATTGATAGGTTCAGCAATAAGGGTATATTGTCTGGGCGGCCTGCAATCGAAATTTGGTCTGGGTTTTTGGTAATTTTGGCGGGCTGGCGGTGAGTGATAATATGCTGGCTAGGCGTTATATGCATGGTAGGCAGTGGTGTTTTGTGGATATTTGGGAGGTGAAGGCTGATATGTATGTGGAGGTGTTTGATATGTAAGAGGAGATTTTGGACCTTGGGCCACCATCATGGCCCCTAATTCTTTCTTTTTGGATATACCCCCTAACTGCAAAGCTTTGTTCGCAGCCTGTAATGCCTCAAAATTAGTTATCATTCCGCTCTTGATTCTTCTTCAATCCTTTCCCCTAATTTGATGATGTCGGAGAATTTATGATTCTTGATAACCATTAACCTTTCGTAGTATTGTGGATCCTGGACTCGGACAAAGAACTTGTTCATCTGCTCTTCTTCCAATTTCGGTCTTACTTTCGCAACTTCTGATCTCCACCAAGTAGCATACTCGCGGAAAGTATCAGTTGGCTTCTTCTTGAGATTCTGTATATAAAAGACGGCTGGTGCATTCTCCGTATTAAACTTGAATCGATCCATGAAATCTAATGCCATGCTTACCCAGCTGACCCATTTCCTTGGATTTTGACTGATGTACCAAGATAGGGCGTCTCCAGTGAGGCTCCTCATGAATAGTTTCATGCGGATCCTTTCATCCTTTCCAACTCCTACGAGCTTGTCACAGTATGTCCTTAGATGCACCTTTGGATCACCTGTTCCGTCAAACATCTCGAACTTGGAAGGTTTGTAACCCTCCGGAAGTTTTACGTTTGGCTGAATACACATATCTTCATAGGTCAAACCCTCAATGCTTTTACCCCCTTCGACACCTTGGACTCGACTTGTGAGCTTCTTAAATTCCTCGCCATATTCTTGATGAGCAGGTCCATCTCGGCGGATTCTGGTGTATATGGGGTCTGTTGAGTGGGGTGAGGTAGAGTTTCTACATCCATGGGGTTGTTCTGATGGATACCGGGGATTTAGGTATAGTGGTGATCATTGGTTGAGTTATGTGGATGGGGGGTAGGTTGTGGTGTATTCTGAGGGGTATGGTAGGTAGTAGTTTGTGGATACTAAGTTGGATGATGTTGGTGTTGCAGGGGAGTTGGTACTGGTGGAGGATTGAGATTTTGGGGAGGTGTTGCGTATTGAGGAGGTGCGGGAGGATTTTGTGGATGTTTGTTCGGTGTGCTTCGAGGAGGTGCTGGGTTTTGGGAATTTTGTTGGTTGATATCTGGGACGTTTAAAGTGAGGGAGAGGTTTGCCAAGTTGCAGACCTGCTCAAGTTCCCCTTGTAATTCCAGTATTTTTTGTTCCAATCGTATGACCAAATCATTATGTGCCGGAGTACTCCGACCATCTGAAGCTTTAACATTTCCGCATGCGCAACGTAGTCTTTCCTGATACTGCTCATGTCATCCATCTTAGATTTTCCCTTACTTTTAGGATCACTTGGAGGAGGAGGACCTCTGGATCTGGTATGGTATGTTGATGATGCTAGTATGCACGAACCAACCTTAGGGGATGGGAATAATCAAAACAAAGAAAACCAAAAGGTAAACAAGTCAGTAGGGAATTTTGGAAGGATATTTGCAGTATTTAAACATGTATTCCGGAATCATAAATTTGTGTCCTAATTTGGGGACCTCATTGTGCCCGAGGTAGGCCTAGCGACATGTAGATTTGGAGAAACTTAATGTCGATAATTGCCTCATTTCATTAATGTAATAAATAAATCAAATGGCTATACAATAATCAAAAGAGTTACTAGTAGCATTTGCCTTATTACAATCGATTTCTAAAACGACCCTAGAAAAGCAAGTAACAACAATTCTAATCTACTTGGTCCCGGAGGGACCTTATCCAAGCTTGGCCTTCTTGGCCCCATCGATCAGGTTCTCCAGGTCGCGCATGCCCAGCAACAAATACGCCCTTGCTAGGTGTCCTCCTTCGTTGCCCTCTGCATTCTGACAATCCACAATCCTTTTCCTCATCTTCCCTTCAAGTTCCATCAGACCCTGCTCTAAGTACTCCAACCTCTCCGTTGATTTTATAGCAACTCCTCTCCATTTATTTATTGATTCCATGTCTACCTTGTGTTGTTCCAAATGTCTGGCCTCAGACTCAAAGATTCTCTTGCGCAACCTCTTATATTTTACTTGTTCTTCGGCATCATCGTCTATGACCCTGTTTCCTCGATCGATCCCTAGCTTGACTTCTCCTGCTATGTCATCATCCAACCATGATAGGTAGAAATACACATGACTGGTGTGGTATCGACCTGGTTTGATGGTATCCTTCTCCACAATAATCTTTAGATGCCACATGTGTTGTGCCTCACACTTGAATGGAATGGAATCACCCTGTAAGTCTGCTTTGTACTAAACCATCTTGGAAACTCGTGGTATGACTTGTTTTCTCCCAGCCTGTCTCATGACCCTGATAGGATAATAAAGGTAGATACCCCTCAACCCAATCAACACTAAGTAAGGAACACCCCTTGACCTGATGATGAATTCGTTAGTAGGGAACCACTCGAACATCCAATTGACCTTGTCATCAGTCAAGTTGCTAAAGAAGCGCACCCAATCCAGAACTTTTTCCAGTTGTGCAAATCTGTCCGGGATGAAAGTCATTCTTTTTGGATGGTGAAAAGCTATGTGGTCATTCCATGGTCGCCGCGGAAATTTTGTACGGTACTGTCGTCTTTGAAGATGCTCCAACAACCATATTTGCAGTAACAAATTACATCCCTCGAAATGTCAGAATCCCTTCTTGCAGCGGTCCAAGGCTCGGTATATCTCTGCCACGATCATTGGGACAATAGTCTAAGTCTGTCCCTCAATCCCTTCCATTAAGGTCTTGGTGGCCATAGCCAAACAAGAGTGTCCTGTCTCCTTGGATTGGGAATGCTATCATCTCCAGAAAACAAACGATGAACACGAAAACCCGTTGATGAGTCCAATCCAGAGAGGTGATGGAAAAGTCATCACGATAGATACGGTAGGATGTGATGTGCTCATAACGTTCGTAAAGGAAGTCGAAAGGTATGTAAGACTTCTTCAGGAAAATTAGCTTGTCATTCTTTTTAAGACCCATCATTTTCAGAAACCCTCTAGAAGTACGATTTTCTTGTACCAGTAGACCAGGGCTATCCCAGGGTAGCCCAGCAAAACCTCCTATTTCCTCAAGAAGGGGAGTTATCTCTATATTACCAAAATGGAAAATATCCCTCTTTTCATCCCAGAACATAGTAGCGGCCTCGATCGGTACATTATTTGGCTGAATGTCCAGCAAAGACGGTAGATTTCCGAGAACTCTTTTCACATGGTTTTTGTCGCTTGGCGAGAGATTTTCCCACCAGTCTAGCAACATGGGTGAGATACTTCGGACCATGCCAAACCTAGGGACCTTGTGCCTCATTTCTACAAAACAAATAAAGTTAGTCCTCTCCCCCCCCCCTCCCAGGTTTGACTACTTACACATTAGTGATTAGCATATCGGCACGTTTTCTCCAAATAATGCACATATCATGATCGTGCCCGTTGGGATTATGGAAATACCGATGGGCTTTGGACAAGGCGTGCCTTATAGAGTTATAAAGAGGACAACATTCTAACTCATGCTAGGTTTGGACATGACCCATGCATAGTTAACATTAGAGTGGGTTTTCTATAAGAGTCTAGACCGGTACCCTCAAGTCGACAACTTGAGAGGGAAAGCATGGAACCGTCGACTGCACCGCTGATCGACTAATTTTACCGCAAATAAGCCTTTCTAAATTTAAAAAGGTAATATAGGAAGAGCGCGGACACTCATCAAGTGTCGCTATGGTATTACTTGCACACAAGTGGAATATGATGTAGAGCATGATTTATGTAAAGGTAAAACAATATGTTGTCAAGTATTTTGCAAGGTGAAGATGATAAATGCAGTATTTAATAAATGTAAAGACAAAAAAAGAAAGAAAAACAAGAAAGGAGTTAGTTCGTATAATGGAAATATTAATAAAGCTGTAAAAGGGGTAGGGATTGGGAATGACATAAATATTGAAGCCAGTGAGTATGATTGGGAAATAACGGAGGGGATGTACATTGTAATCTGATTAAGCGAAGAATTACATGTAAATTCATATAAAGGGAAAATAGGGAAGGGGGTGTGCATGTAGCAATAAAGAGGGTGAATGGGAGCAGGGTATTCAAGAAAAATGATAAAGACATGCTTATCGAGGGAGACTAATTCACATAGACCAAGTTCATTATGGTAAGAACCTAAAATATATCCCCAGCAGAGTCACCATGATGTCACGCCCCTTTTTCTCGCGAAATTGGGTTTCGACATATGACAAATCTTTTAAACGAAAAGGTTATTAAAAGAGAGAGTCGCCACCCAACGAATTAAGGTCCGTTAGGGCACCTATTTGCAAATGACTCGGGTTTACTAGTTGCGTCACCAAAGATCGGGTAAGGGCTCAAATTACCTTGAGGAGAAGGTGTTTGTCACTCCTCGAGGTCCACAATGATGGGTCCCGGCCGAACTCAAATCATGTGAATTAGTCTAAGAGAAAAGAAACAATTTGGACAATGAAAGAATTACTTTAATAGGAAGGGGGGGGGGTCCTAAGTTTTTTAACCTAAAGGATAAACTCGTGCAACATAAATAATATTTCGTAACTCCCTCAAGACGGGGTGTTACTCATATTATTCAGCGAGCACAGACTATCACCTCCTGCTACCCGATTACTATCTTTAAGTTTTTTACCTAAAGCGCTCTAGTAAATTATAATCTGTACCCTACACCCGTCCCATGCCTATGGTCTAGGAGGCATTTGGACCTCTATTTCAGGGTAGTTCTAGACCTTAACTTAGGCTGCTCAAAATAAAAAATACTAAGTGACATACAAAACAACTAGGACTTTCAAATAGAAACAAGTATGGGCTCAAGTTAGCCTCTGCATTTAGACATCAAATGCACGCTTAAACTAGTTAACAATTGCAGAATCCTATAAGCAGGATATATAGGTGATATTGAATGAATGAGCAGACGAGCGTGTGCAAAACTAGTTTCTTAATGCAACATTTAGAACCTACAAAGTTTTCCTACTGATTTTAGAATAATACAATTAAGCCTATGAACATGGTATCTAGGTGTTTTACGCGGTAGTAAACAGTGACAGGTCATAGAAACAGATCTAGAATTATTTGTTTTAATCCTATAGGCATGTTTCTAATGAAGGTGACAACACAATTCATGAATAAGCGGGCAAAAATAAAAATTGAACAGATTCAGGTGTGCATTCCATAATTGAAACAATTTTAGATCCTATAGGCATGATTTCTACAATTTGAATAGTTTTAGATCTTATAGGCATGATCTCTACGATTTGAACAGGAAAGTGTGTAAGTAGACATTTGCACGCATATTGGACCATACCATTTCCTATAAACATGATTTCTAACAGAACATAATGAGGTACCTATAGGAAGGATTTCTAACATAATACACATATAATAGCACATTGTTAGACCTATAGATATGATTTCTAACACATTGCATATGATAACACATTGTTGGACCTATAGGCAGGATTTTTACCCAACTTTTATTGCAAAATAAGAGACCCTTCCCAATTTTACTAACACCCCAGAATTGTTACCAGAATTGTTATTACAAATCATTATTATAGACCAAAATTTAATAAATGAATCACAGAGAAAGTAAAACTATAGGGAGCCTACAACATGCCTAAATACACCTGGGCAGGCTAGGCCTTCAACTCGCAATAGCTCCAAAATCCATGTTCATAGATACACAATAACCAATTGTTGAGTGATTCATCCATAAGGATAAACATACAAAACCCAAATCCCTAGTGTGTCAGAGTTCCCAAGGGCTTCAAGAACCCAGGGCAGTGCTCACACTAGAGAAATTAATCAGAAACAGTTCAAGGAAAGACTAGGGACCAGGTCCTAGTGTGTCAGAGTTCACAAAGGTCTCACATAGACCCCGAGCAGTGCTCACACTAAGGAGGTCAAGGACAGAACCTAAATAGCCTTGGCTTTCAGCCGTCTAAGAATGAGGATTCAGAAAGGCTAGATAGTAAGGGAATAAGAGATAATCAAAGAATCGATTAGGGAAATTCACTTAAGGACAGAATCACATATTGAACATATACAAACAAGTAGTAGACATGTTTAAACCTAACCATACTTAGTCAAGTTTTAGGAATTAGACTAAATCACATGCTAACAAGACAAGTTCATAAGCAGGTTCATAGTAGTAATAGAAGATTCAGGTTAGATTAAGTGGAAACACTAGGGATCACATTGATTAGCAACAGATTGGGACATGTTAAAAATTGATTAAGGCAGTTACCAGAAGTGTCATAATACAGTAAGAACATAGTTAAACAAGCCATATTATAACATGTTCAACAAACTTAAAAATCTGAATGCATAGATCTATATATGGTTGACTAGTTCACATGAAAATAAAATACGAGAGCATTTCACAGACAAGTTTAACTTCAAAAGATATTCATCCGTGACATAGAATTTGAGCAGAATCTGATTAATAAACTCAACATAAACTTAAGCATGTTTCAAATTACAGCGTAATAACATTAGGATAGTATAGATTAGTTGAAGTAACACATTGAGTGAACAATCATAATGAAATGGTAGATGGTCTACTAACTCACCAGTTGAGATGAAAAGGGGAAGAAAGGAATCCAGCAGTGTAGTGAATATCACAAGAACAGAAGCAACACTTAGAGATTTCTGGCCCTAGCTTTCAGCCGGCCAGGAATCAAAACACAGAGTAAGATTATTCAATAGAGTAGAAGCATACAATTTTGTTATAGTAGTGAAAAGGTTTTTGAACTCAGAACCTATCTCCTTTCAAGGAGAGTGGGGAGGGGTTTAAATAGTGCAAGAATTAGAACATGGAAATATATTTTAAAAAAAATACCAAAAGGCAAGTACTCAAATCAGTAAAATTAAAACCCTAAATTTTAGGTGAAAATATACAAAATCAGTAGAAAAATAAGGAAAAGAATCACTTAGTGCATTGTGATGACCCAAAGGGTCATTTTACGAATTTAGACTCCATTCTAGTCTTATTAGCCTTAAAAACACATATTTTAATTATCTCGAGTTGCGTGCGCAGTTCGGACGTGAATCCAGAAAGCTTTTATGTGAATATATGAAAAATAGAAATTTCTAGAGTTAAAATTTAGTTTTTAGTTGACTTTGGTCAACATTTTGAGTAAACGGACCCAGATCTGTGTTCCGACAATCCCGAGAGGTCCGCAGGAAAATATGGGACTTGGGCGTATGCCTGGAATTGAATTCCGAGGTCCCTATCATTAGAAAACATTTTTTGAAGAAAATTGTTGTGTTGGATTTTACATGAAATAAAATAATGTTTGAAATCGTTGGTATCGGGCCCGTATTTTGATTCCGGAGCCCGAAACAAGTTTGTTGTGATATATAAGTCTTATCTGTGAAGTTTGTTTAGAATCTGAGTTGAATTGACGTGATTTGGACGTTCGGTTGAAAAGTTAGAAATTTGAGTGTTCTTGAGGAAATCTTGAGTTTTGAGGTTAAATTTGTAGTTTTTGATGTTATTTTGATGATTTGATCGCACAAGCAAGTCTGTATGATGTTTTTAGACTTGCGTGCATGTTTGTTTTGGAGACCCGAGGGCTCGGGTGAGTTTCGGGTAGGCTACGGAGTGTTTAGACTTAGAAAAATTTCACTCAGCTGATATTTGGTGTTGGCAGACCTCTAATCTCACAATTGCGAGATCAGGCTTCACAAATGCGAAGTCCTAGGCCAGCCTCTGATCTCGCAAATGCGAGATTCTGGTCGCAAATGCGGAATCCCTCGGAAGTCGCAAATGCGACAATTTCATCGCACTTGCGATGGTTGCTGGAATTTGAAGGGTTCGCAATTGCGAACCCCTGATCACAAATGCGAGATCCGCAACCTGTTAAAACAGATTTTAGATGGGGTTTTCAACTTAATTCAATTCTCTCAAACCCTAAACCTCCATAGGCGATTTTCCAAAGACCCAAACTTCTCCAAATCATTAGCAAGTCATCTCTAACTTATTCCTTTCAATCCTTAACAACTTTTAACAATATTTCAACCAAAAATCTAGAGTTTTCATGGTAAAAATTGAGGCTTTTGGGTAGAACTTAGGAATTTCAAAATTTGGGGATTTAGACCTCGAATTGAGGTCGGATTCCAAAACCAATTGTATATCCGGGCTTGGGGGAGAATGGGTAAATGGATTTTGGTCCGAACCTCGAGTTTAGACCAAGCGGTCCTGGGGTCGATTTTCATATTTTGATAAGAAAACATAGGAAAACCATAGTTTTTCATTGAAGTTAATACCTTTAGCAATAATTAACGATATTGAACCCAATTGTGATTAGATTCAGGTCCCAGAGGGGTTCATTGCTACCCCGGTGCTTCAGGATGCTTTGGTCCGATTAGTGGGCCTTATGGAGAGTGTAGCCCAGACCGGCGCACTCCTTGTTGCAGCAGTCGTATCTCATGCTGGAATAGGGGTCCAGACACCTCCTACCAACACTCCTGATCAGACTACTCCTCAGGTCCAGACCCCAGCAGCCAACCCAGTTGGGGTAGTTCAGACAATTGCTACAACCCCGATTGCTGATGGGGCAGCTATGACTTCCGATGCTTCGTGGAGACTGGACAGGTTCATCAAGATTTTCCCTGTTCACTTCAGTGGTGCTACTTCAGAGGAGCCTCAGGAATATCTGGACATCTGTCATGAGGTTCTTCGTAATGTGGGTATTTTGAATACCAATGGGGTCGGCTTCGTCGCGTTTCAGATGATTGGTTCCGCCAAGAAATGGTGGAGGGATTATTTGTTGACTAGACCGGCTGGGTCACCTGCTCTGACTTAGGATCAGTTTACTCACCTCTTTTTGGAGAAATTTTTGCCTATAACTACTAGAGAAGAGAAGCATCGTCAGTTTGAGCGTCTTCAGTAGGCGGCATGACATTTACCCAGTATGAGAACCTCTTTGTGGATTTGGCTCGGGATGCTATTCTTTTGTTACCCGCAGAGAGAGACAATTAGGATATTTATTGAAGGCCTTGCTCAACCCATCAGGTTGCAGATGGACAAAGAGATGGGCTGGGCTGAGATTTCCTTTCAGGACGCGGCCAATGTGGCCAGGAGATTTGAGTCAGTTCTTGGGATGGAAGGTCAGGGGTCAGACAAGAGACCTCGCCATTCCCTTGGATTCAGTGGTGCCTTATCAGAGGCGGGATTACTCAGGACAGAGGCCATCCTTCCAGGCCATTTAATTCAGCACTTCAGATGTCCCAGTGGGCCCAGGTGGTCGTGGCTCTCATTTACCTTATATTGATCAGTCAACCCCTATTAATTCACCTCCTATCTAGAGCTTTCAGGGGGGGTATCCAGGTGGACAGGGTCAGTTTTTCAGCCAGCATTCTCGTAGCCAAGGTCTTGTTATACTTTTGGTGACCCGAGGCACATTGCTAGGTATTTCCCTCATGCGTCGAATAATTCTTAGTACTAGAATTCTCGTGCTATAGTTCCGGCACCAGTTGCAGCACCACCTTCCCAACCAGCTAGGGGTAGAGGTCAGGTAGCCAGAGGTAGAGGTCATAATGCTAGAGGTGGAGGCCAACATGCTAGAGGTGGAGGCCAGCCTGTTAGAGGTGGAGGTCCACCTGTATGCATTTCCAGCCACACCCGAGGTGGAGTCCTCCGATGCAGTTATCACAGGTACCATTTCAGTTTGTAATAGTGCTGCTTCAGTTTTGTTTGATCCGGGTTCTACTTATTCATATGTGTCATCATATTTTGCCTCGTATTTGGTTGTGCCCCATGACTCCTTGAGTGTCCCTATTTATGTGTCTACCCCGGTGAGGGATGCTATTGTGGTAGATCGTGTATATCGTTCGTGCGTAGTCGTTATTGAGGGTCTTGAAACTAGTGTAGACCTTTTGCTTCTTGACATGGTTGATTTTGATGTAATATTGGGAATGGATTGGTTGTCACCTTATTATGCCATCTTAGACTGTCATGCCAAGTCAGTTACTTTAGCTTTGCTGGGATTGCCTCGGTTAGAATGGACAGGGACTCCTGGTTATTCTCCCAGCAGAGTGATTTCTTATGCCAAGGCTCGTCACATGGTTGAGAAGGGATGTTTGGATTATTTGGATCATATTCGTGATTCTGATGCCGAAATTTCTTCAATAAAGTCAGTGCCTATTGTTCGGGAGTTTCCCGAAGTGTTTCCTGCAGACCTGCCGGGGATGCCACCCGGCAGGGATATCGATTTTTGTATTGATGTTGCTCCGGGCACTCAACCTATTTCTATTCCTCCATACCGGATGGCCCCAACATAATTGAAAGAATTGAAAGAACACTTGCAAGACCTTCTTGATAAGGGTTTCGTCAGGCCTAGTGTCTCGCCCTGGGATGCACCGATTTTGTTCGTAAAGAAGAAGGATGGATCGATGAGAATGTGTATAGATTATTGGAATTTGAATAATTTTACTATAAAAAATAAGTATCCATTTCCGAGAATTGATTATTTATTTGATCAGCTTCAGGGTGCTAGTGTGTTTTCGAAAATTGATCTGAGATCAGGCTACCATCAGTTGAAGATTAGGGCGTCCGATGTTCCTAAGACAACCTTTCGGACAAGGTATGGGCACTATGAATTTTTGGTGATGTCTTTTGGCTTGACTAATGCCCCAGCAGCCTTTATGGATTTGATGAATCGGGTTTTCAAGCCTTATCTGGCTTCCTTCATATTGCGTTCATTTATGATATTCTTATATACTCCCGCAGTCGGGAGGAGCATGAGCAGCACCTCCGTGTAGTACTCCAGACTTTGAGGGATAATTAGTTGTATGCAAAATTTTCAAAGTGTGAATTCTGGTTAGATTCAGTAGCTTTCTTGGGTCACATCGTATCAGCAGAGGGTATTCAGGTAGATCCTAAGAAGATAGGGGCAGTCAAGAACTGTCCTAGAACCACTTCAGCCACGGAAATCAGGAGCTTCGTGGGTTTGGGGGGATACTACTATCATTTTGTGGAGGGGTTCTCGTCTATAGCAGCCCCGACGATAAGATTGACTCAGAAGGGTTCCCCATTTAAATGGTCAGATGAGTTTGAGGTGAGCCTTCAGAAGCTCAAGACAACCTTGACTTCAGCACCGACATTGGTGTTGCCATCAGGTTCGGGATCTTTTACAGTATATTGTGATGCTTCCCGTGTTGGGCTTGGAGCAGTATTGAGCAGAATGGCAGGTTTATTGCATATGCGTCTCGGCAGTTGAAAGATCATGAGAAGAATTATCCTGTTCATGACTTGGAGTTGGCCTCCATTGTTCACGCATTGAAAATATGGAGGCACTATCTTTATGGTGTGCCATGTGAGGCTTACACAGATCATCGTGGCCTCCAGTACTTGTTCAAGCAAAAAGATCTTAATTTGAGACAGAGGAGATGGCTAAAGTTATTGAAAGATTATGACGTCACTATATTGTATCATCCAGGAACGGCCAATGTGGTGGTCGATGCATTGAGTAGGAAGGCAGTAAGTATGGGCAGTAAGTATGGGCAGCCTTGAATTTATTCCAGTTGGTGAGAGACCGTTAGCTTCAGATATTCAGACGTTGGATAATAAGTTCGTGAGGTTGGACATTTTTCCCAACCATGTTCTAGCTTATACAGTTGCTCGATCTTTCTTATTCGAGTGTATCAGAGATCGGCAGGATGATGACCCGCACCTGATGGTCCTTAGGGACACCGTTCAGCACGGTGGTGCCAAGAAGGTTACAGTTGGAGATGACAGTGTTTTGAGGTTGCATGATCGTATATGTGTGCCTAATATTGATGGACTTTGTGAGTTGATCATTGAGGAGGCTCACATTTTTAGGTCTTCTATTCACCCAGGTGCTGCCAAGATGTACCAGGACTTGCGACAACACTATTGGTGGAGAAGGATGAAAAAGGATATTGTTTCTTATGTGGCTCGTTGTTTGAATTGCCAACAGGTGAAATATGAGCATCAAAGACCAAGCGGTTTACTTCAGCAGATAGAGATTCTTGAGTGGAAGTGGGAGCGTATCACTATGGACTTCGTTGTTGGACTCCCACAGACTTAGAGAAAGTTCGACGCTGTTTGGGTTATTGTGGATAGGCTGACTAAATCAACACGTTTCATTCCAGTGGCAAGTACTTATACTTCAGAGCGGTTGGAAGAGATATATATTCGAGAGATTGTTCGCCCTCACGGTATGCCCATGTCTATTATTTCTGATCGAGGTATGCAATTTACCTCGCACTTTTGGAGGGCAGTTCAGCGAGAGTTGGGTACAGAAGTTGAGTTGAGCACATCATTTCATCCTCAGATGGACAGACAGTCAGAGCGTACTATTCAGATCTTGGAGGATATGCTTCGTGCTTGTGTGATTGATTTTGGAGGTTGTTGGGATCAATTCTTTCCGTTAGCAGAGTTTGCCTACAAATAGTTATCAGTCGAGCATTCAGATGGATCCTTATGAGGCATTATATGGTAAACGGTGTAGATCGCCAGTTGGGTGGTTTGAGCCGGAACAGGCTCGGGTATTGGGTACAGACTTAGTTCAGGAGGCCTTAGATAAGGTCAAGGTTATACAAGATCGACTTCGTGCAGCTCAGTCTAGGCAAAAGAGTTACGCCGACCGCAAGGTTCGTGATGTGGCATTCATGGTTGGAGAGAGAGTATTACTTTGGGTATCGCCCATGAAGGGTGTCATGAGATTTGGGAATAAGGGCAATTTGAGCCCTAGGTATATCGGACCTTTTGAGATTCTTGAGAGAGTGAGGGAGGTAGCTTATAGACTTGCGTTGCCTCCAAGGTTATCCTCAGTTGATCCGGTATTCCATGTGTCTATGCTCCGGAAATATCATGGTGACCCGTCCCACGTGTTAGATTTCATCTCTATCCAAATGGACAAAGATTTGACTTATGAGGAGGAGTCGACATCCTTTTTAGACCGACAAGTTCGTCACTTGATCAAAGAGTTACCCTTCAGTTCGAGTGCAGTAGAGAGGTCAGCCTGTTGAGGCAGCTACTTGGGATTCCAAGTCGGACATGCAGAGTAGATATTATGAATTTAGACTTCATTCTAGTCTTATTATCCTTAAAAAGACTAATTTTAATTACCTCGATTTGCGTGCACATTCTGGGCATGAATCCGGAAAGCTTTTATGTGAAAATATGAGAAATAGAAATTTCTAGAGTTAAGATTTGGTATTTAGTTGACTTTGGCCAACATTTTGAGTAAACGGACCCGAATTTATGTTCCGATGATCCCAAGAGGTCCGCAGTAAAATATGGGACTTGGGCGTATGCCCAGAATTGAATTCTGAAGTCCCTAGCCTTAGAAAACAATTTTTGAAGAAAATTGTTGTGCAGGATTTTACAGGAAATAAAGAAATGAAATAATGTTTGATATCATTGGTATCGGGCCCGTATTTTGGTTTCGGAACCCGAAACAAGTTTGTTGTGATATTTAAGTCTTATCTGTGAAGTTTGATGAGAATCGGAGTTGAATTGATGTGATTTGGACGTCCGGTTAAAAAGTTAGAAATTTGAGTGTTCTTGAGGAGATCTTGAGTTTTGAGGTTAAATTTGTAGTTTTTGATGTTATTTTGATGATTTGATTGCACGATCAAGTCTGTATGATGTTTTTAGATTTCCGTGCATGTTTGGTTTAGAGCCCCGAGGGCTCGGGTGAGTTTCGGGTAGGCTACAGAATGTTTAAACTTAGAAAAATTTCACTCAGCTGATATCTAATGTTGGCAGGCCTCTGATCTCGCAATTGCGAGATCAGGGTTCGCAAATGCGAAGTCCAGGGCCAGCCTCTGATCTCGCAAATGCGATATTCTTGTCGCAAATGCGGAAGTCGCAAATGCGACAATTTCATCACATTTGCGATGGTTGCTGGAATTTGAAGGGTTCGCAATTGCGAACCCCTGATCGCAAATGCGAATGCAACCTGTTAAAATAGACTCTAGACGGAGTTTTCACCTTTTTTTCAATTCTCTCAAACCCTAAACCTCCATAGGCGATTTTCCAAAGACCCAAACTTCTCCAAATCATTGGTAAGTGATCTCTAACTAATTCCTTTCAATACTTAACAACTTTTAACAAGATTTCAACCAAAAATCTAGAGTTTTCTTGGTAAAAATTGGAGTTTTTGGGTAGAACTTAGGAATTTCAAAATTAGGGATTTAGACCTCGAATTGAGGTCGGATTCTAAAACCAATTGTATACCCGGGCTCGGGGGAAAATGGGTAAATGGATTTTGGTCCGAACCTCGAGTTTAGACCAAGCGGGCCCAGGGTCGATTTTCATATTTTGATAAGAAAACATAGGAAAACTATAGTTTTTTTAAACTTAATATTTAGCAATAATTAACGGTATTGAACCCAATTGTGATTAGATTCTAGTGAGTTGAAGCCCAACTCTAAAGGAAAAAGCAGTGCTTGAGCAGTGAGTGGCCTGTGAATTCGAGGTAAGTGATGTGTCTAACCTTAGATTGAGGGAATAGGTATTGTGTGACTAATTGTTACCTGTTTTGTTGCTAAATCTAATGTATAGGTGAGGTGACGAGTACCTATACGTTGTGGTCAGGTCACAACATGCGAGTGAAAGTAAATTCTTGTTATTTTGGTAGTTGTAAAGCCTATTACTAGTGATTATCGTTGTTGTTTAAATGTTGGAAGTTTGGTACCCAGTTCCACCATGGTGGATAATATTGTGAATATTGAATTGAGATTGAAATGATAAATGAAAATAGAAACTATGATGAAATATCGATTTCCTGCAAAATTCCACTTTGTATGTTGTTAAAGATTTTGTGATTAGTAAGGAGGAGTGTAATGAACGAAGGGTGATGCGTGCATGATCCAAATATATTCTATTGTGAGGAAGAGTGTAAAGCATGAAGGGTGATGTCGTGCCTGAATGAAATACATTGTGAAGGTAAAAGCACGAAGGGTGATGTCGTGCCTGAATGAAATACATTGTGAGAGTAAAAGCACGAAAGGTGATGCCGTGTATGCTTATTTATGATGTGGGGAGGAAGAGAGTAAAATCACGAAGGGTGGTGCCGTGCGAGTTCCTTTTCTATTCTTGTTTCTTTAAATTATTGTTGATTATTGTTTATTGCTGTCTTGTTGTTTTTCTCACTCCTTATGTTAAATTCCCCATAGCATGATCCCTTCCCATTATTGGATATAATGTTAACTCTTTAATTGCTATTGTTGTTTCTAGTATGTTTATACATGTCCAGGTTTTATGTGGTGTTCTATCATAGCCTCGTTACTACTTCGCCGAGGTTAGGCTAGACACTTACTCAGTACATGGGGTCGGTTGTACTGATACTACACTCTGCCCTTCTTGTGCAGATCCAGGTACCGGTCAAAGCTAGGTGAAAGTAGTTGTTGATTCTATACGCGCGGAGACACGAGGTAGATCTGTTACCGTCCGCAGATACCTGAAGTCTTCCCTTATCTATTTAGATTGTTGTTTTATTTCATTCAAAACAGAGACATATTTCTTTCAGCCCAATTATTTGTAGTACTCTTTAGTAGTTCGTGGATTGTGATACCAGACTCTGGGTAGTAGTGTAGACAGTATTAGTTCGAGGCTCGTTATTGCTATTTCGAATATTATTCTGGTATTATTTTTGGGCAGTAGTAGTTTTTGTATTTACTTTAAATTATTTTATTATGGTGAAGGAATTTTTTTTTGATAAGGAAACGGTTAGTTGAATTTCTAACATTGGCTTGCCTAGCAAGTATGATGTTAGGCGACATCACGATCCCGTGGGTTGGGAAGTTGGGTCGTGACATGCATATAATGGACATAGACAGGGAACTATTCAAAAAGAAACATAGAATCGAGCCGGATTTGGTTCAATTAGAGAAGATCTGAAACCCTAATTTGGGTAAGCAAAATAAATCGACAAAAATAGGCAGATTCACAAGTAATAGAGTGAATATAGACGGAAATAATGCTAAAAATCAAAGTTTGAACCAGTTTAGGTTCGAATCAAAGAGAATATGAAACCCTAACCTTTAGGGTTAAGTACGAATCAGCAAGGTACGAGAGAATCGGTACAAAATAACGCATTTGGACTCAAGGTCGTCCAGGTTCAAGGGGGTAAACACTGATTTGGACATAATCGAAGTGGGGTTCTTGCCATATTTAGGCAAGTACTTAAGTTATTCCGTAACATAGCACCAAATAAGGGAAATATCTCGAGTTGGTAGGTAAATGGGGAAAGAATCCCATTAGGAATGGGATTTGGGGGAGGGGGGGATTTAGTAAGGCAACGGAATTAGGGTTCATCAGAGGGGGAAACAGAGGCGGTGGGATTAGGGAAATGAGCGATAGGGTTTGGGGATGGAGATATAAGGAAAGGGGGTGATCGTCTGTGAGCATTTGACCATTTTTTATCAACGGCTGGGATTTGAGCGGGTTGGGTTGGGTTATTATACGGATAAGGGTAGTTGGGCCAGGGTATTGGGCTTAGGTATATTGGGTTGGTCTGGGTAGTTTTTAGGCCCGAATTTAATTGAAAAAGAGGGCCAGATTTTGAATACCCAAATTAACAAAATAAATAATTTATAGAAATAATAAATAAATAACAAAAAATATCATTTGGGCATAAAAACGATTAAAAACAATTATTTAACAATATAAAAGGTTATTGCTTCCTATTTATACTCAGAACCAGTGGATCCACCGCCTTACCTGAGTGCAACAGCAAAATTTTGTCGCGGTCTGCACTCTTTTACCTTTTGTAGATCTGCTTCAAACACCTGGGCGCGGTCTGCGAAATAATGGCCGCGGCCGCAGAATTACCGTAGTCCGCAAAAATTTGAACGCGGCCGCGAACTCTGAAGGGATTTTAACAGGCCAATTAGAGAGTTGTCATTTTTCTCATTTCAACTACGTGACCGCGCACAGAATTGTGCGGCCGCGAAGTGCTCACGTGGTCTGCGAAATTTTGGGCGCGGTCCTCGAACTTTTGTCACTTAGCCAAATTTATTCCTTGTCAATTTCCTGCACTGCACAACCAATTCCTACATACACTTCATAACCAGTTAGTCCAAAACAATGCCTAATCTAAGAAGAAAATCAAAAGAAAGAAAAACACATGGGTTGCCTCCCAAAAAGCGCCTGATTTAACGTCGCGGAACGAAGTATGTTACCATCATCATTTGAAATGGATCAATGCCACAATGTGGCTATCATCAATATTACCAAGGTAGTGCTTCACCCGGTGCCCATTGACTCTAAAGATCTCGCCATTCTTATTTTTCAAATCTAGAGCACCGAAAGGAGTCAGATGAACCACTTCGAAAGGACCACTCCACTTTGACTTGAGCTTTCCCGGAAACATCCGTAACCGAGAGTTGAATAGAAGAACCAAGTCACCTTCCTTGAATTATTTGTTCCAGATATATTTATCATGTAAGTACTTCATCTTGTCCTTATATTAGGACGAGCTGAAATAAGCATGGAAACGGAACTCGTCAAGTTCATTTAGTTGCTCTACCCGGAGATTGGCAGCTACATCCCATTCAAGGTTCAATTTCTTCAGCGCCCACATGGCTTTGTGCTCTAATTCAACCAGAAGATGGCATGTTTTCCCAGATACCAACCGGTACGGAGACATACCAATTGGAGTCTTGTAATATGTTCTATAGGCCCATAAAAGCATCGTCATGTTTCCTTGACCAATCAGTCCGGTTTGCATTGACAGTCTTGGATAATATGCTCTTGATCTCCCTATTGGAGACCTCAACTTGTCCACTTGCCTGGGGTGATAAGAGGTTGACACCTTATTATTGACACCATACTTAGAAAGTAAAGTGTCGAAGGCTTTGTTGCAAAAATGAGAACCCCCATCACTAGTGATAGCCCGTGGGGTGCCAAACCTTGTGAAGATGTTTTTATTTAAGAAAGACACCACACTCCGTGCCTAATTTTTGGGAAAATACACAACTTCAATCCATTTGGAAACATAATCAACAACAACAAGGATATAAGGGCTCCCACATGAACTCACAAATGGCCCCATAAAGTCAATGCCCCACACATCGAAAATATCAATCTCAAGAATGGTGGTGAGGGGCATTTCATTCTTCTTGGAAATTCCACCAGCTCTTTGGCACTCATCACAATGCCTAACAAGCTCGCTAGCGTCTTTTTACAAGGTAGACCAATAGAATCCACAACTTAGGACCTTTGTAGCGGTTCTCGCCCCACCATGATGACTACCATAGGGCGAGGAATGGCAAGCTTCAAGTATACTCAATTGCTCTTCTTCCGGATAACACCATCATTGCAAATCGTGAAAATATATGGCTCGTCCCAATAATAATCCAACCAGTCCAGTTTGAGATTCTTCCTTTGGTTAGAAGAGATTCACTCGGGACAATGCCGGTCACAAGAAATTTAGCCACATCGGTGAACCAAGGCATCCCAGTCAAAGACACGGAGAGGATTTGTTCATCCGGAAATGAATCATTGATCTCGAGGCCATCATTAGGCCTCCCCTCCTCTTCCAAGCGGGACAAGTGGTGCGCCACTTGATTCTCACTCCCTTTTCGGTCTATGATTTGAAGTTCAAACTCTTGTAGAAGAAGAACCCATCTCATCAACCTAGCCTTAGAGTCATTTTTACTCATCAAATAACGAAGTGCCGCATGATCGGTGTGCACAATCGCTTTGGTACCCATGAGGTACAGACGGAACTTTTCCATGGAGAAGACAATGGCTAATAACTCTTTCTCAGTCAATGTATAGTTGACTTGGGCACCTTTTATTATTTTGATTGCATAATAAATCGGATGAAATATCATGTTGATTCTTTGCCGCAAAACCGCTCCTACCGCCACGCCACTAGCATCACACATGAGCTCAAATGGTAAGCTCCAATTGTATGCGGTAGTGATGGGAGTGGTAGTAAACCTATACTTGAGTATCTCAAAAGATTTCATGCAATCATCATTGGATACAAATTTGGCATCTTTTTCCAACAACTTGCACAAGGGGTTCACCACCCTTTAGAAGTCCTTGATGAACCTACGGTAAAACCCCGCGTGACCAAGAAAGATCCTCACTCCCTTGACGGAAGTAGGAGGATGGAGTTTTAATATCACTTCAATTTTTGCTTTGTCCACTTCAATACCATTTTTTGAGATCTTATGGCCGAGGACAATGCCCTCCTCGACCATAAAGTGTCACTTCTCCCAATTAAGCACTTAATTGGTCTCTTCACATCGGGCCAACACTTTGTCAAGATTATCCAAGCATTCTTCAAAGCAATCCCCCACAACACTGAAATCATCCATGAACACCTCGAGGAAGTCTTCCACCATATCCGTAAATATTGCAACATACACCGCTGAAAAGTAACCGGTGCATTACATAAACCAAATGACATCCTTGAGAATGCAAATGTGCCATATGGACAAGTGAAGGTGGTTTTCTCTTGGTCTTCGGGTGCAATAAGAATCTGGCTATATCCGGAATACCCATCCAAAAAGAAATAATAAGCATGTCCGGCAAGTCTATTCAACGTTTGATCAAGAAATGGCAATGGAAAATGGTCTTTCCGGGTCACTTTGTTCAGCTTCCTGTAATCCATGCATACCCTCCAACCGGTGACAATTCTTGTGGGGATCAGTTCATTTCTATCATTTCTGATCACAGTCATGCCCCCTTCTTTGGGACACATTGTACCGGCGAAGTCCATGAACTATCAGAAATGGGGTATACAACCCCTGTATCTAGCCACTTGATGATCTCTTTCTTGACTACCTCTTGCATGGCCTCATTCAACCTCCTTTGATGTTCCACGGAGGGTTTGTCATCTTCCTCCGATATGATTTTGTTCATGCAAAAGGGGGCTAATACCCTGAATATCCGCCAATGTCCAACCTAATGCCTTCTTCCTCCCTTGAAGCACCGCAAGGGTGGAATCTACCTGCACATTAGTTAAGCACGAGGAAAGAATAACAGGTAATGTGGAACAAGGGCCTAAGAACTCATACCTGAGGTGTGAAGGCAAGGGATTCAACTCCAATGTGGGTGGATCCTCGATTAAGGGCTTTGTTGGTGGAGTCTTCCAGTTCTCAAGGTCCAAGGAAAGTTTTCGGGGTCCATATGTGTAGGAACCCGTTCCTTGTAAAGCATTTGCATATTCTACCAAGCCTTCCTTCTCATCCTCATCATGGTTTAATAACACAGCTTCCAAAGGGTCTTCCACATTAATCATAGCACTCGTGTCATCAATAATCACCTCAGTCACAAGATCCACAAAAGAATACACTTCGTTGCTATTAGGCTGCCTCATTGACTTGCACACGTGGAACACAACTTTTTCATCGCCCACTCGGAAGGTGAGCTCCCCAGCTTCCACATCAACTAAGGCCTTATCTGTAGCTAGGAAAGGTCTCCCCAGTATGATTGGCACCTCATAGTCACCCTCATAGTCGAGTATCACAAAATTTGCCGGCAGGATGAACTTGTCGAACCGGACTAACACATCATCAATTATACCCAATGGCCTCTTCATTGTCCGGTCCGCCATTTGCAACCTAATATAAGTAAGTCTTGGTTTACCAATCCCCAATGTCTTGAACACAGAATATGGCATCAAATTAATGCTCGCTCCCAAATCACACAAGGCTTTGGCGAAATCGGCACTATCGATAGTGCATGGAATTGTAAAAGCACCGAGATCTTTTAGCTTTGGAGATGTGGAATGCACAATGGCACTCACTTGATGTGTCATTTTGATCGTCTCACTGTTCATTGACTTCTTCTTAGTTACCAAGTATTTCATGAACTTGGCATATCTCGACATTTGTTGGCAAACTTTTCATCATATCAATGAATTTCTTGAACTGGTTTTCATTGTTTTGCTTCACAAGCCTTTGAGTATATGGTTGAGGAGGCCTTGGAAAAGGAGCCTTGGCTTTGGGAACTACCGGATTCGGTATGTCAATCACGTGTTCCCTAGACGGGTTCACATCATCTTGTGTCTCCCCCACGTTGTCATCAATGTTTATCCTCACATCATCATTCACATTCTCATCATTTACTTGAACATCATTGCTTGGCTCGTCATCATCTTGCAACAACACATCATCACTCACAATCTTCTTTTGATTAGAGGTACTAGCAACACCACCTCTACCACTTCTTGTGGTCACTCCCATAGCATGGCCCGTATTTTTCCCACCCTTCGGGTTTACTGCTGTATCACTTGGTAGTGCCCTCTTAGGGTGAGTATTCAATGCTTGAGAAATTTGACCCATTTGTACTTCCAAGTTGCGGATACAAGTGTTGTGGAAGGCTATTTGGGCATCGGAGTCGACATTTCTTTCCATCATTTGCTTGAACATACTTTCTATCCGTCCCATCTCATTTTTTGAAAAACTTTGCCCTTGTGACGGATATGGAGTTGGGTTGTTGGGTGGTTGATACATCGGGGGCCTTTGAAATCCCGACCCCCGGTTTCCTTGATTATTGTTGTTCCAACCACCTTGGTTTCCATTGCCTCCCCAATTACTATTATTGTTGTCACCCCAATTGCCTTGGTTATTCCCTTGATTCCCCCAGTTTTGATTTTTGTTCCCCCAATTGTTCGGATTGTTGTTGTTGCCACTATTCCAATTCCCTTGGCCGTGGTTGCCCCAATTTTGATTGTTTCCCTGTGATCTCCACTGTTGATTTGGAGCATTGCTCCGTTGACCTTGGTAATTATTGGCATACAAAACCTCTTCACTTTAATCTTCATAAGAATCGTCTTGATTGTAACCACTACCACTTTGCTCAAATTATCTTGATTGTTTTGCACTTGTTGACCTCGCTGTCTTCTCTTGTTAACCATCATGTTCACCCCTTCCATGGCATTTACTTGCTTTGGCCCTTGAACCTGCTGAAGTTGAGCCTTGGCTAACTGATTCATAGTAGTTGTCAACTCTTGTATGGCTTGTCCGTGATCATGGAGTTCCTTGTGAAGGTGGATAACATTAGGGTCACCTTGAGGAATGTTGGATCTACTTTGCCAAGCTGAGGAGGTGTCTGCCATCTCATCTAATATGTCACAAGCATCAGCATACGACACTTTCATGAAATTACCCCCAGCGAGCTGATTCACCACACACTGGTTAGTTGTGTTGATACATCTATAAAATGTTTGCTGGATCATCACTTCAGTCATATCATTGTTGGGGAGTTATTTTACCATTTCCCGGTACCGATCCCAAATCTCATGTAACGGTTCATTTGGCTCTTGTTTAAAAGCTAAAATCTCATCTCTCAATGTTGCCATATGTCCCGGAGAGAAAAACTTTGCTATGAACTTCTCAGCTAACTCATCCAAAGTGGTGATGGAATAGTTGGGTAGCCTCTCAAGCCAATCCAAAACCTTCCCTCTAAGTGAAAATAGGAAAAACCTTAATCTCAAAGCGTCCTCAGATACATTCGTCTGCTTGCTCCCCAACATGTGTCTACAAAACCTTTGAGATTCTTATATGCGTTCTGATGTGGAGCTCCGGTGAAGAAACCCTTTTGTTCTAATAGAGTAAGCATGACATTGGTTATTTGAGAATTGCCCGCCCGAATCCGGGGCGGGACAATTGCACTTGCGTAGCCTTCATTGGGCAACACCTGGTGTGCTGCCCTTGGAGGAGGTGGGGAGGGTTTGGAATGTTGTCATGAGGCGGGCGAGCTCTTCTGTTTACTTGAGGTTCTAGATTAACCTCATCCACGTCATTGTCATCTACCTCCTCCCCCTGAGGAATATGTCCGAGGGCCCCATTAAGAGCCATTTGGTACCTAAAAGCAATCGACACACAAAATTAGAAAAACGGAAGGAAAGAAACAATACTCAGATATATAGCTAAGACCGTCTAACTCCCCGGAAATAGCGCCATAAATTGATCGATTCCAAGCCTGCACTACTATTGAGTAGCGAGGATGGTCGATGCAGTTTTACCCAACAAGGTCGGGATCGAATCCACATGGAGTTAATTGATTTGGAATTAGGTTTATATGTAAGTCTAGATGCGTGTTTTGTTCCTAATTACACTTTCACACATTTTGGTTTTGATTCTACTTCTAATTCTATTCTATTGTATACAATGATTAAAGCTAAGTACAATATTTTTTATGTTGATTTTCAAGAGTTTAAAAGGGACTAGGGTAGTGACTTATACCTAGGTGGGTATAGCTAGATGACTTCAATATTTTTTACTTCTAACGGGTAGAAAGAATCTAGGTCAAGCTTGATTTAGTTGAGTAATATAGCTATCACACCCAAGTACTCTTTCTATACCTATCACACCCAAGTACTCTTTCTATACCTATCAGTAGTTTGAGTGATTTTTCCCAATTTGACATTCTCAAGTCCGAATGGGTATTCATGCAATTGAAGTGATATTAGCTCAAGTCGGGTATTACTATCTATAGGTTTAACCCTTTAATTGAGGCTATCAATTTCTTGAGTTCATCCCAATTCCTTGTTAGCCTAGTTTTCCTAGACTTAGTCCCTCTTTCTTATGAAGAGACTAAGTCATAAAGGCATGAATCAGTGTTTGCAATCACTAATTCTTCTACTCTAGCAAGAACTAGGCTAAATATCACTAACCCATAAATATTCAAGCCCTAAAATTCAATACCCATTAAATACCCACAGTAGGGTTAAGTCACAACCCTAGCTATGGGTCTAGCTACTCATAGAAATAGCAGAAATCAAAGATGAAAAGAAGATAAAATTTATAATACTAGATTAAAAGATGAAAATCTAATGTTGTAAGGTAAATCTAATACAAAATTCTCCAAAAGGGAAGTTCCAGTCGTTTCACGTGCTCAACAAGTACACAACATGACCTAAAAATGATAAAATATTCTATATATACTAAGCTGAAATTTTCGAACAAAAATACCCTTGTAGAGGTTACGCGGCCGCATAATTCTGATCGCGGCCGTGCTCTTACTTTAGCGCCCGTGTAATTCTGATCGCGGTACGCGTTCTTCACTTCTGGATCTGGGTTGAGCATGGTTTCGCGGACCGCATAATTTCCATCGCGGTCGCGTACGAGACTTCCGCGGCCGCGTAACTCTGATGCGGACCACACTTCTCATTTTTCTTGAATTGCTAACTCTCTGAACCTCAGCAACCGCGGTCCGCGTAATTTCAATCGCAGCCACGCAGGTACTTTCGCAGCCGCACTTTTCTGATGGGGTCCGCGTTCATGTTTTAGCTCAAAAATCCAACTCTCTGAATCTTCCTTTCGCGGACCTCGAAATAGTGCTCGCGACCGCGTTGAAGCTTTCGTGGCCGCACAATATTAGTGCGGTCCGTGTTTCTTATATCTTAGCCTAGTCTTGGTTTTTGTTCAAGTTTTGACTCCTTTATGAGTTGATTATGACTCCTTTGGCTCATTTTGAACAATTCCTGCAAGCAAGCATATTACATTAGTTTCCGGGAATACCTTCACGCAATTTTGGCCCTAAATACAAGTTAAAAAAAGTAAATAATAGGTTAAAATCCCTACTTATCACAACCCTAGAGGACGAAGCCTCCTCTTGCCTCGGAAGTGTGAGGTCGTCGTCAAGCACTCCCTTCGACCATTTCCCCTCAAGACGTATCGGTACATCCACATTCATCTCCTCCAGTTGCGGTGCCTCAGAATCCACCCCAGTACTTTCTCTAACATGTATTACAGTCGTCTCTCGAAGAACGAAGTTGCCCTCCTCTAAGTCGACGGCCATTGGCATTTCTCCCCCTCCTCAACATTTATTACCATACCGATAATATACATATTATCCTATTACAAAATCAGTTAATGTATCTTTTGGACATTAATAGTGGCTAAGATTGCCTCTGTTTTATTAAATCTAATTGGTTAAACCCGGATCTAAGTTTTGGATCAAACACCTACAAAAATGACATATTTTTATAATTATTTAATTTTAGCAATATCATTCTTCTCTCTTAATGGCATTTTTTGTTAGTACTCACTTAAAATAAAAGTTTATATTTTTTAAAGAAGAGAGAAAATAAAAAGACATATGGATCGCTCACCATTATCATTTAAAAGATACTTTGGGTATTTTGTACCTATTATTTGGTTTACATATCAAATATCATCATATAAAAAGGTGAAGAAAGTACGTCTATTTTTTATATTAGAGGGTGAAGAGAGTAATTGTCTAGTCAAATATCATCATACAAAAGGTGAAGAGAGTACTTCTATTTTTTTTTAAGAGGGTGATTAGCTAAGTTTATAAGCTGGTCAAACCGACCTATAAACACATTTTCACTTGCCTATGCATTTGGTAAGTATCTTAAATGCTTATAAGCCAAAATCACTTAAAACTCTCACCTTATGGTTTTTCAGCTTATAAGCTTTTTTAATTTGCCCAAATTTTTAAGTATTTCATTCTTAATAATTTTTTTCAACGATAAGAATATCTTTACCAAAATAAGATTCCTAACTTCCTTTACATTCCATATTAATTTTCTTCTTTTCTTTTAAAAAATAGCTTATCCACACTTTTTTACCCAAACACATTAAGTGTATTATCAGTGTTAGTACTTTATCCAAATATGTAAGTAATTATTTATTTATAAAAGACAACATATATAAATGGTCCCCCGTTAAGTTATTCCTTATGAGTTATGACCAAATAGACACCCCAACATATCCATTTACCTAGTAAGCACCCCAAATTGTTTGCAGTGTGTCTCATGCACACCCATGCCCCACAGATGTTGTAGCGCCGATGTGGTAATTAATAAATAAAAAATGACACATGTAATTTTTAAATATTTTAATTTTCTTTATAGAAAACAATATACTAATAGTAATAAAAAAGCAAAAACCAAATCAGACCGTCCTCCCCCTCCCCTAAACATCTTTTCTTCGTCACCACCAGCCATTTTTTCACCAAATTGGAGAAACGTGAGTAGTTGTATTCTTGTTTAAGAAAATAATTAAGGTCTGGTTCTGGAAGCTATATGAACCTAAAATTCTTTGTCAAATTAAAACACATGGGATCAAAATCCAAATAAATAAATAAATTTGAATTGACTCATAACTAAAATCATCGTTATGTTGAATTTCCAGTTCTTTTATATTTGGTATAAGCTTCTTTTTGTTAATGTCATTTTAATTTGCCAGATAATCTCTTTCATGGTACAAGTGTAAGTAAAATTGTAAAAAAGAAAGACAAGAGATAAACATAATTTTAAGGCATCACTTAGGGGCGAATATTTAATTGTTATAGATAACTTAAAAGGACCATTTATGTATTTCATTATCGCAACATTGATCTACGTGGAAGGAAAGCACGTTATTTTGTTGGAAACCAAAAATGAAAGCATAGTTGTTTTACTACTTCATGTGAATGAAAAAACAAAAGAAATTCTTCAATAGAACTTCAAATGCAAAGAGGTCACGTACAAATTAAACGTTGTGAAATCAATTAGCATAGGTAATCATTGCATTTAAATTGACTCATCTATGATTTAGCATACTACTTCTGAAGTAATAGCAAGTAAGAAGGTAGATATACAAATTGTCTTCGTTAATACTTTAACTCTAGTCTTTTAGACTTATACTTTGACAAACCTTGAAGTAAGGGGCATTTGTAAGCATTTATTTTATCGAATTTAAATCGATAAAACAATGTGGATTATATTATAAATTCAAGATATTTTGGTCCAAATAAATTTATTGGACTAATTTGATTAATTATGTAAGTCCAACATATATATATTAAATAAATAAGTTCGAATCTATGGCCATTCAATTGACCTAAAGTGATGAACCCACTTTATTAGGCCCAAGATGTCGTCTTCCTAGAAGTCCAATTTGGTACCACGTGTCAAAGGAAGTGGCACGCGAAGTCAAATGCAAGAGCCAATAGGATCATGCCACATGTCAAAATGACAAGGCATGCCAAGTCAAATTAAAAGTCCATTGGAATTGCGTCGCATGTGCAAGTGACATGTTCTGGCCAATCAAAATGCAGTCTTGTCACGCTTTAATCTGATTGGTCGGAAAGAGTTTGTTCTCATCACAAATCTTCTCTTCCACACTATTAATAGGGTCTTCATAACTCATAAAAGACACCAGAAGTTATAACAAGAAGCAAGAGAGAGCTCGTGGATCAAACATCGCAAATTTCTCTACAAGTTCCAAGCTTCAAGCAATCAAGTTCAAGATCAAGAATTCAAGTTCAAGTTCAAGAACGAAGAACAAATCAACATTTAAGGAGTACGAGTTCAAATCAAAGTTCGTGACAATAAATATAGATTCAAGATCAAGCTCAAATGCCCTTAAATTTATTTACTGTTGGAAAGAAGAATCAGAGGATTCATAGAAATTGTAACACTCAAATTATTTTAAAATAAAATACTACGGTTGTTAAAAAAATTTCGGTCTCGATTATTTTCTTTGACGCAAATTTATCATCTATACACTAACCACGCATGACTATCAAAAGTATGATGAAGCCTTGGGGTATGAGAGTTGATAGTGTAAAATGTTTTTATTTGATTATATAAAAGTCAAATCGTATCTACATATTTCAAAAACTAATTAAAATATGTACATTAATCAGCTACTCTAGCAGCATTGCAGTATTTAGAGTGAATCTTGTGCTACAATAAAACGCCTTTCCTTTTCTGTAAATGAAAAGTTAGCAAAGGCTAATGTCAATATGCACAAAAAGATGCCTTTTCCTAGTAGAGAGATGCAGGAATATGAAGCAACTCAAGCAAGCACACGCCCAAGTAATCACGTGTGGACTTGGGCAAAATAGCTTTGCCTTGAGCAGGCTGTTGGCTTTCTGTTCACACCCTAATCTTGGTAGTCCAACTTATGGATGGAAAATCTTTGAACAAATACAAGAACCCACAATTTGTATTTTTAATACAATGATCAAAGCTTTCTTGCTCAAGGGCGAGCTCAATAGAACCATAGAGATATACAAAAATATGTTGAAAATCGGAATGTACCCTGATAATTATACACTCCCTTATGTCTTGAAAGCTTGTGCCAGAATGAAAAGCTGTAATCTTGGCGAATTGGTTCATGGGCAAATCTTGAAATTCGGGTTCTTGATTGATATTTTTGTGGGTAATACTTTAATAGCTATATACACTGCTATTGACAATGTGGAAGCTGCAAGATTGGTTTTTAATGAGATTCCTTGCAATTGTGTTGTGTCTTGGACTGTTTTGATTTCTGGGTATGCAAAAAGAGGGGATATTTATGAAGCAAGATTAACTTTTGAGGAATGTCCATTGAAAGATAGAGGAGTTTGGGGCTCTATGATATCTGGTTATGTACAAAATAATTGTTTTAAGGAAGGGTTAAAATTGTTTAGGCAAATGCAAATGACTGGGATTGATCTTGATGAGGCCATTTTTGTTAGTGTACTTTCTGCTTGTGCTCATTTAGGTTCCCTTGATATTGGAATTTGGATTCATAGATATGTGGATAAGCTAAGAATGTCAATGACGCTTAAATTAGGCACTGCTCTTATTGATATGTATGCGAAATGTGGTTGCTTGGATATAGCAGAGGAACTGTTCGATGAAATGCCTCAAAGAGACCTTATTTGTTGGAATGCTATGATATCAGGATTTGCTATGAATGGTAATGGTTCAAAAGCCCTACAGTTATTCAATGAGATGCAAAGTGCCGGTATTAGGCCGGATGATGTTACATTTGTTTCAATGTTTACTGCTTGTAGTTATGCAGGCATGACAAATGAAGGTCTAAATGTGTTGAATCTTATGTGTAATGTGTATCATATTGAGCCCAGAGGTGAGCATTATGGATGCATTATTGACGTCCTCAGCAAAGCCGGGCTGCTAGAGGAAGCAACAAAAATAGTTAAAAACATGCCTAATTCGAGTGTTCCTTATGAAGAAGCTATAGCTTGGAGAGCATTACTAAGCGCCTTTGGGAATCATGGACTAGTCGATTTGGCTGAGGCTGCTGCTGAGAGGATTTTGCAGTTAGAAAGGCATAGCGGAGCATACGTTCTACTCTCTAATATTTATGTTGCAGCCGGTAAACATGATAGTGCAAGAAGGATAAGGAAGAAGATGAAAAGCCAATATATAGACAAGGTACCAGGTTGCAGCTCCCTTGAGATCACTGGTGTTGTTCATGAGTTCATTGCAGGTGAGAAAACTCACCCTCAATTGGTTCAAATCCATCAACTTTTGGAAACTATTAACAATCAATTCGATTATAGTGCAGATGTACTACATGGTTCTGATACTTGATATAGTTGTTGGATTTCTGAATTATATTTTTGGTTTCTCAATGCATTTTGTACAAATTATTTTTGAGAACCAAGAAATTCCAAAAACCAGCTGACGCGTGGTATGAAGCTCGACGAATAATAGGCTAACTTCTGTGTTTTTCTCCATTTAAATACCAGACTTTTATTTGCATAGGTTCTAACTTATAAGTATTCTCCCTCCGTTTCAACTTATGTGAACTTGTTCGATTAGGTACAGAGTTTAAGAATAGATGAATTTTTTTAGAATTTATGGTTCTAAACAAGTTAAAAAGGGGTTAAGAGTATTTGTGTGGTTATAAATGCTTATTATTAAGGGTAAAGTTAAAAGTTTAAGCTAAATTATTTTCAAATTTAGAAAGGGGTCATTCTTTTTAGAACGGATACACGTGCTTTAAAATGTTTTCTTCTCCAACGTAAACTTTAAAAAGTATGCAAAAGAACCTCATTTTTGTACAATTAAATTTCATCCAGCTTTAGCATATCAATTGTAAAATCGGAGTATATAAAAACTATAGTAGGTCCTTTTTGGGTAAACAATATAAGCTCATTCTATAAATTAAATTAATTTTTTTTTTCATCATTGTAAATTAAAATTGATCTAACTTTAGCATACCTATCTCTAAAATCTTAAATATAATGTAATTTTTGTTTTGGGTAAAGAATTTTTGTTAGAGTAGAACATAGTCAACTTGAGGTAAAAAAGAAAAACAAGTACTATCCATTAATATGACAAATGGATAAATGAAGAAACAGCTATATACTTTAATATGCTTTTCAGTTACTATAGGAAATAAAGGATCCTAATTGGGTTAATTATTACTATGACAGAGGAATGACTCAACAAATAATTATATACTTTTCACTTATGTGGATTATTTTCAAATAAATTATAGTATTAGATAAATGAAGAATTATAAATGCAACTATATAAGATTATCTTCTTTTTAATTATTGGAAGGAAAAAGCTTGTTAAATAACTTGTGTCCTTGTTACTATAACAATTGGAAACTAAATAGGTAAAGTACTCCTACCTTGTAAACTTATTTGATAGATAGCAACTGACAACAACTCCTGCGTGAGATCAGTTACAAGAAAATACACATGACTTCACATCATAACAATCCATGTTTTTAAGGTTACTCATCCTATCTCATATTGTACATATTTTGAAAGCACTAGCAAATTCAAAATATGTGTTCTTACAACTATTGCTTCTAAAAGCTATGGAATTAAATTTGTGTTCTTATAACATTGCTTTCGCTCTCTTCTTCTCACATCCTCGTCATATGTTTCAAGGGGCTGTATATTTTCTGTTTATCCTCTTGTGTCACCTGGTTGCAATGTAAAAAAATTGAAGAGTAGAAGTCCACCATTGAAGACCATTCAAAATTTTGCTTTCGAAAATAATTTTTTTTTATTTTGTTAGTTTTTTGGATTGGGTGTTGTTCCAATTGATTGAAAATATCAAAAGAAGTCCAAAATTTAAATTTGAAGTGATTTGGAGTAGATTTGAGCAAGATTTGAATTAAATTTCAGAGAAGATGCAAGGAAGAAGACGAAGTCAGTTTTTTGTATAAGTATGTATAATCTTGTATAATAGTGTATATGAGTATATAAACAAATCTTATACACTTTTATACACATTGATACAAGTGTCTGTAGACGAACTTCTTCCACGATTTTCAGTTGCAATCTTGTTCAAAACCGGTCCAAATCTCCATGAAATGACTTCAAATTTTATATACAACCTCCTTATACTATTTCTAACAAGTCTAAATAACACCCACTCTAAATTTCTCTCAAAATCAAATTCGGAATTTAAACCCACATGTTTAAGCTTGTTAAAAATCTACTTTTCACCACCCAAATAAATTTTGTTTGTTGAATTAATATTTGAGTCACAATTACTGATTCGAATATTAACTTAAATGCTTGAGGAATCCTTTTTAAAAATTAAATAGTAATTTTGAGAACCTATTGGAGTTGGATGTTGAGTTTTAGCCTACTGTTTTTGGGCTAGTTGATTGTAAATTAAAATATGGACTATAAAATTAAAAAGCATGAATCCCAGTTGTTTTAATGTGAAATTTTCCCATAAAATTTTCCCCTTTTGATTTTATTGCTGAGTTAGGCGTTGATTTTAATAATTTCAACAGTAAAGTATTATTAAAATCATAATTCTTTAATAAAATACAAAATAAAAAAATCAGAGAAAATAGGAATCCTGGGGCAATCAGCAATTTGCTCCACGTAGCTTAACTCTAATCACTGAAAACCTCTCTTTATTTCACTTAATCTTCTTGAAGCAAAACATGTATAAAAACAGAGAAAGAGACGAAGAAAATAAGAGAAGAACTTTAGAAGCAAAGACTCGCAAAGAGAACATAGAAGAGATGGTATGTAATTTCTTACGTTATAAAACAGAATCTTTATACCATTCAGAAAAGTTAAGCAAAGAAAACATAGAACTCACGAGATGTAATTTTTACGTTACAAAAAGAAATCTTTGTATCATTCAGCACAAGTTAAGCAAAAAATTTGTTCATGTTAATTAGCACAACATAATCATAATTATTATTTTTTGGACAAACAAAATTATTATTTTTTTGCTTTTCAATTATTTTAGGTGGTTTAAGATTAACTTTATTCTTTGGAGATGGACTCTTAAAATAAAAAGTTCTTTAATAATGACAAAGTACGAAGAATATGAAGAATCAACCTAAGTAGTCGTACATTTAGCATATTTAGCATATGTTTATTGGCCCGTGCTTAGCACGGGCAATCATTTACTAGTACTTCGAGACAACAAAATTTTCTCTATTAGTGGATCTCTTTATCTTCTTGCATGAAAGATACGACAAACCAAGCTTGAAAGAAAATGGACCTCGAGGAAAGAAAAAGAAAATTGCTTCCACAAAAAGATTGACTAATTATATTTTGTATAATTTCTTATTAAATTATGATAACAATTTGATGATTACGAAATCACATGTTTCCACATAAAAAGAAGGCCGAATAGCCTTGTAGACTCTTGTATTTGTTCGAGTTTGTCTTTGTCATCCTTATAATCCATAAAGTTTTGTCCGAACACTTATAGTTATTAAAATATACTACTTTAAACCCCTCCGACTGTTGACTGAACATACGTGGCAACTTGATGGCTAAGGTTGAAAAAAATATGTGTATTTCACGCGTATAAAAAATGTGAGTGTGAATATGAAAATGAAAAATAATTAAAATATTAAGAAAGAATGTTTTAAAATAAAAGAAAAAGACAAGACAAATAGTAAGAAAAGAAAATTAGACAAAACCCAAAAATGAAAAACTCTGGTTACTGAATCCTTGTCTTTCTCCTCCTCATCGTTTGCCTCCTTCTCTCGAAAGTAAATAAAGGATAAAGCTTAGATCTAAATACCACAATTCATTCACAAATGTTTCTGCCAAAATCATATCCAAATATACATGAATATTTTCCATTAATTAAGCCAAAATGCAAAAGCAAAACCGTTCCAATCTGAATGCTTTTAACATCTGGAACTTCGTTTTCGCAATCTATGAATATTCAATAATTTTTACAAATTACACCATATCCAATGTTCAAACTTAGTTTCGCCCAGCTCCTTTGAGTAAAAAATAAAGCCCAAAATATCAATTGTTTTGAGCCTTAAAATCGAGTCTCTTGTGTCCAAATCATAAATTGCTTGAGTTTTAGTAATCTTTAAGCTAAACCCACCAATTCATGAAAGAGAAACCATTGGTGGAGGCTGGAGGGTGGCAGCGATGGGGATTGGGTGGAAGAGAAAGAAATGAAAAAGATGAAGAGGGAGGAGGAAAGAGAAAATGGAGTGAATTTCAGTTTTTTTTAAAAATAGTTTCTGCTGAAAAAATAATTTTTTGTAATGATAAAAATTATGTGGCATATTTTATCTGATGTGGATATCAAACTCAGCGTGATTGAGCAACAGCAAGGTCAAAAGGGCTTAAAATCATGTGTTTTAATAATTATAAAACTTTGTGGATTACAAGGACAGGAAAAACAAACCAAAATAAGTACAATGGTGTCATAGGCTACTCGGCAATATTTGTATCCTCACTGGATCAAGTTCAACATTAAGTCCAGCAAGGAAGCCATATGTGCGTTACCTCTCATTAAAGCGCTTCAAGGTTATTGCATCTTTTGAACATCGCATTTGAATGCATTGGCAGTGATCAATCTCTTGGCCACAGTCCCTGCAAGAGATTGACATATTCAAGTGCTCCCTGGTTCATAGGTGTAACCTCCATCTTGAGTTCATAGATTCGAGATGCATCATTTAACTTTTGAGTAGGTTTGTTGGATTGCTTCCCATATCTCCTTAGTCATACTAAGACACATCAGTGTATCACTTATTTTGGAATCATTGAATTCTAGAGCCAAGACATGACCATTGGGCCTTGCTCATCCCAAGCTTCAAACTTGAGATCTTCCTTAGACGGGCTCGTACCCAGCAGATGACTTAGCTTCCCTTTGCCTTTCAAGAATGTCCGAAAGAACTGTGACTATTTCAGAAAATTTTATCCATTCAACCGGTAAGCTGCATGGACATTTTGCAAATCACTGGTTGTGATGATAGCAGGACCGGTCTCGGTTGGTTCAGACATTTTATCCTTGACTTTCAGGTTTCAACAAGTCTAGAAGAGAAACAAAAAATTTCAATCCTAATAGAATGATGAGAAACGAGAAGGAATTCTCTCATGAAAGAGCCAAAAGCTCTGATACTATGTTAAAATGAGAAGAAAATGTGTATTGTCTTTCTCATCTTCACAATGTACAAACTAGGGGTTTATATACAGAGATTACAAATAAAGCCAGTTAGGTATATCTCTACAAATCAGGGATACATATCATATCTGATCTTTCTAGGATAAATATGGAAAAAATATCTCAGCCTATTTATAGAAATATATCTTGCCTAAAGCTGTTGTACAGCTATAAAAATCTTCTCCTAATCTGACAGTCCAAGATGTTTGTAAGTAGGAAGTTTGTTTTATTCCAATTAAGTTCCCTGGGCATTCCCTTGTTAGCAGATTCCATCCTAGGTAGAGTTAATTATTTGTCTGAGACATCTATAGTACTTGGTACGAATTGGAGAATTGGATAACCTTGAGCTCATCCTTATATGCTGTAATTATCTCTCTGAAAATCTATCTATGCAAATCATCTTAATTCCTTAGCTAGCTTAATTTTGTTTTCTTTGTTCTTAACTTAGCTGCTCAATATCCCATCATTTGGTATCAGAGTCGTGGTCCTCGCACTGTGAGAAATGGCATCTGACCTCATGGTGGTTACGGATTCTCTTGCAAGAATCTCGATGGATTTGTCCACTCTCACGATGAGGCAAGTCCAACTAGAGGACACGATAGACATAACACTAATGGAGTTACGAGAATTGATTTAGTCGAATAAGAGGCGGATCAATAGAAATATTAGAGTGGCCTTTCCGGAAGGCGTTGAGAATTATTTACCCACCACCTGTCTCTTTGGGGTGACTGTAAATATCATGGTGGCAATATGGCTGGTGGAACTTCCACAGCAAACACTCCAATACCAACCGAGAGCTGGAAGCACTGCTACTTCACAAGGAGCTAGTGCTTCTTCTCAGAATCTATTATCAAAAGTGGGTAAGCTGGACATCCCTAGCTTTGGTGGCACTAAACTCAGACCGTGGCTATACAAGATCGGACAATTCTTCTCTATTGATACCATACACTCTTCCTAGCGTATTAAGGTAACTTCTATTCATTTTGATGGGGTGGCTATTGAATGGAACTTAGCCTATTTTAAAAGCATATTGAACTTGCCTTATCCTAGTTGGGATGAATAGTTATATGCTATTATTGATAGATTTTGGCTGAATATGATGGCCATATGATTGAGGTTAAGTTACTCACTCAAACGGGAGGGGTGATAGAATACCAAAATATACTTGATAAAGATATGGATATATTAACCCTATCTAATGAGAATTCCATTAGACGTTTCATCACTGGTCTCAAACCTGAAATTTGAGATCTGGTTTAGGCTCATAGGTCCTTTTCACTACGCCATGTTTGTTAGCTTGCTAGGCTGCATGACTCTGTTTATCTAGCCTAGCTAAAAAGCAACAAATCACACAACACTCACTACCATTCTACCACCCCTATAACGACGACCTTAGCCACTTATGATCCTCCCAAACCAACACTAAAAGGGCTCCTTGAACCCTATGGAAGAAACAAGGGAAAAAGACTTACCCCGACTGAATTGAATGATAATAGACTTAAGGGGTTATGTTATTTTTGTGATGAAAAGTTTTTTCAGGGCACAAATGCAAAAATACTAAATAATTGTACTTATTATAGCTGGAAGAAGGGTGAGATTGTGGAAGTTGAATATGAAAGTCAGGAGGTACTTCAACAACTATGTGTGCTAGAATTTAATGGGAAGAAAGTAGCTTGGGAAGAGGAAAAATGGGAAGGGAGAAGTGGCTATTGAGAATGTGCACCATATGGAGCCTTGTGCAATTTCTCTAAATGCATTGAATGATGTAATTGGCTACCAAACTCCGATGGTGGCAGGTTATACTGAACAAGTTCCAATTAGTATCTTGATTGATTTAGGTAGTACACATAATTTCATTGACTCCAATTTTGGTGAGAAATGGGTTGCACATATCCAAATAGTGGCAGCATAGTCTATTAAGGTGGTTGATGGTATTTTTGTGGCCACTACATATATCTGTATGGGATTTCAATGGCTTATGGGGGAAGAAATTTTAAATCTTACATGCTAGTACTTCCCTTGGGTTCTTGTGATATTGTATTGGGAGTCCAGTATTGACCATTGGTGATGTGAAGATGAATTTCAGCAAGTTAACCATGGAGTTCATGTTTGAAGGAAGGAACCATTTGTTAAAAGGTGATACCACTGAGTTAAAAACAGTGGATGCAAGATCCTTGGAAAAGATGGTTAAGTGTGATGCTCAGATCTACATGGTTAGGGTGGTTCCACAACAGGAAATCGGGAAGATCAAACTATGGACTCAGGTATTCAAAAGTTGATGTCTGAGTATCAGCTGCTATTCTCAAAGCCAACTGGCCTTCCTCTTACCAAAGGCCCCTTTGATCACATAATTCCTTTAGCCACTGGTAGCAACTTTGTCAACACTCAACCACACAAATACTCTTCTCCCCATAAAGATATCATTGAGAAACTGATCTAAGAGATGCTAGGACAAGTCATCATACAACTTAGCTCTAGTTCTTATGCTTTCCCTTTGGTATTGGTGATTAAGAAAGATGGTTCTTAGATACTTTGTATGGTTTATAGAGCTATCAACAAGATTACTATAAAAGATAAGTTCCCTATTCTTGTCATAAAGGAACTTCCGGAAGAGCTGGGAGGGTCTAAAATTTACACCAAGCTTGACCTCATTGCTGGTTACCATTAGATAAGGGTAGATGATGCTGACATTGTTAATACAACCTTCAAAACTCACTTAAGACATTTTGAATGTGTGGTAATATGACGAGCTCAAAACACACATTTAAATATGTTCGCTAGTCAAAGATAGTATAGTATAATATCGTATCCACATGGATTCGAGTTAAACAGTATTTTCATAGTTTATAACTTGATTGCTATCCAGGAGAACCAACAATTGAGATTTATAATATTTCTAACTAAAATTAACTAAAAATCTAAAGTTGTTGACTAATGACTATCGCAACAAAGATAAGCAAGAAAGTTATGAGAGGGAGGAAATAGGGGTTGATAGAATAGGTGCAAGATACTTGTTTGGGATCTAACTCTAGATAATTCACTTCTAATGTTTAAGTGAGTCTTGATGTGTGGCTAGAATTCATGATTTTAAGCATTATATACCTTGCATTTTATGTGTTTTAATGATAAAATACACGTCGTATGTGCCTAATAGGGTTCATTTTATGTGTAGGTGAATTGGAAATGGAAACGGGGCTAAACGGATGCAAATACGTCGAAAACTACGCGAAAGGGGACACACGGGCGATAGCCAGGTGTTGGAGCCAAACAGCCTGACCCAGCCTGGCGTTACCCAGGCTTTAGAGCCCTAACGCCA